>CAIGRH010223825.1:0-11723 GCA_903798295.1 Fraxinus nigra | reverse complement strand
GATTTTCATATTTTAATATACGCGAAATCCGTCGTATACTAGGTTTCCCAAATTTAATGCAATTTTGAAAGAATCAACTCTTTCATCCATATTGTACTTCTGCTGCCATTAATTTGTAGGTACAGTGCTAGTTATAGCTTGCATTTTTTCGTTGAATTTTGATTGGTGATGCCTTCTTATCAATTGCTTTACTCATGTAGTTAAAAGTGATAAAAAATTTGCATAAGCTATTTGATGTAAGCCTGAATTTTATTGTAGACTTTCCCTACCTCCATGTTGGAGAAAATCAAGATTGCCTTGATCATTAATCATTATTCATTAGTTTTGGTTCATCAGATAGACACTCTTATTTGCATAAAGTTGACTGAATATCTTGCTTTTGAGTTTGGCAGTTTAAAATATAAAGCTGATTGAACATCAAGAAATGCTTTTGGGTTATGCATCAACACTTTAGAAAGTGTTCAAAATGTTTTTTTTTTTTAAAAAAAAAAATCAAGTTTTGTTATTTGTAATTGATGTATGGATTTTTTTTAGGTTTTTCTTCATTTTTAGCCCGTGCGTGAAAAATTCCTGAATTCGCCCCTGCATACACGACTTTCGGTTTTCAAAATCACAAGGGTTGAACATATTCTATTTATGTGTGCAATTTGTTTAAAGACGTGACAGATATCAAATGGCATGTTATTGTCCGATGTTAATCCTCCTAATTTTAGCGTGTCAAAAAATAGTGGAAATCTTGATTCAAGTGTGCTCGTAATTATATTTCATAGGTTTGTAAAAACAAAAGAAATTTGGATTCTCTCCGCTTCTTCCTCCTTTCAAGTTTTCTTTTACCCTAAAAACATCCAAAAGATAAAAAATGGAATAATAAAGTAAAAATTGCAAAAATCAGAAAATGAAAAAAAATAAAGAAAAGCAAAATAGAACGAACAAAAATTTCTGGAAACTCGTGAATGAACAAATCAAGATGGGCCGCCAAAAATTCAGTAAACCCTTGTCAGCATGCATTCAACAGCATCCGTGATAGGAAAATGATTTCTTGACAAGAATTCTCCCTGATCAACTCAAGGATTCTTGATGTGAGTACGGAGTCGAGTGTGTCAAAATCAAGCACATGAAATGATCCGTTGATTATCGAGGGAGGTCCGATAACACGGTCGAGAGCAAAGTGGATGAAAGAGGCGACGGAATTGCTTGATCAAGTTACGGTGAACGAAATGTCGAAGTTAACAACCCAAAGAACCAGTTTCATGTTGAGCTTGGAAGAAGAAACCAAATGGATCAATTCGGTTCAGGCAGCGAACATGCAGCATGAATGAAAACGCGCATAACTTTCAACTCGAGTGTCGAATTTCCGCCCATGACTATATTCCAGAAACGCCACAAAATTATGCACAAGGAATAAGAGGATTCAAAATTAAAGCTATGCGACCGCATATCTTAAAACACCATGCGGCCGCATGGAGTCATGTAGGTAATTTCAGGCCGCATTTCAGATGAGCCATGCAATCACATTCAATTCTACCATGCGGTCGCATAGGACAAAAGCGAGGGGATATTTTTCCTTTTTCCGCGAATTTCCTAATTACAATATAATTATATTCATACCAAAAATTTGTAATTTTGGGAACATTATGCACGATTTTATAAGCTTGATTTTTGGGCTAGTATAAATATGATTTTCATTCTTCATTGAAGAAAACACATTATTGAGAATTATTTTGTGAGGCAAATTGGCTTTCAATCCATTGTTCTTCGTTGGACAATTTGTGAATTTATCAAGAATCATTCTTGTGCCGTTCGAATCAATCGGTTGATATTCTCAAATATTCAATCAAAAGGGTCAACATTCGTTTATGTTTTGTTGGTTATTTGATTCGTTATTCTCAAATCAAATCCAAAACTTTGATTATTGGCTTTCTTGGGTTCGATTCCAATCTAATCATGGGTTTCGTAGTTCTACGCTACGTGGATTCACATCAATTCTCCCATCCCGTTTTTTATATTGATATTTCAAACGTTCAATCTTTTGGTAAATCTGTTTAGAATTTTTCCATCTTCGCTTCACCTGATCAAAATTCAAGAATTTATAGTCTTTTTGGGTGCGTTTCACGAGTTTTGTTCAGTTTCTCGGCATTTTGCTTATAAACAGTGTGATCTGAATACACTTTTGAGCTTTTTCGATGAATCTTGAGAAGGGTCATCAAGATTCTTGTTGAAAAAGTCTGAGCTCGAAACATTTGATAACTGAACTTCTAGAAAAGTGAATAAGGTTAGTGAAAAATGCTGTAAATACTTGACCTAGAAGCACAGTTTAGCATTTGGGCTATTATAAATACAGGTGTTTGGTATTTGTTTCTTTCTTTAAGTCTGTTCTCCTGATGACATGAAAGACATTGGATACAATTGGGATGACCATAATTCAAAAAAATGATGGGTGTAAGTGTTGTTTATTTCATGGCTTTTGTTGTTCTGTTTGCCACTTTGGTAACGCCACGCGTGGAGAGCAAGTGAGAGGCTCAAGAACCTTTATTGAGTTATCTAAATTCTAATCGACTCCAGGGAGATAAATCAGGAGATGGTACTGAGCTGTTATTTTTTTTTTTTTGAGTTCAATTTGTGTACATAAACACATTTCATTCATTCTCTCAAATGCTTTTGTTTAAATTTTGAGATAATTACCGATAAGTGTAATTTTTACACTTATTCGGGACCTAAAATAACGATATTTGATAGTTTTTTTGACAAAATATATTCTAAATTGTTGTATTTTATATTTAATAAGTGAAACTCTATAAATGGAAAAGGAATCGGAGGAAAGAAGCAAAAGGTGACGAAAAGTGATTCAAAATTAGCAGCAAGTTCTATATATAGTCTCATTCCGTGAGTGATTCAAAAATTGAGATTCCAGTTGGAACCATTACTGCAGCCTGCCAGCCACCATAAGCTCAGCAGATGTTCTGTGCAGATACCACCTGGAATGTTGGGGTACTTCTGGATTACCTGTACTGAAGCTGCCTTCTGGAAGGACAGATCCTCCTAAACTACCTCCAGGCAAGACAGCTCCTTCCCCGTCCCCACCTCCTTTACCTCTACCACCAGCACCACCTATAAAACTTTCGTCAGGTGGCCCTTGTCCTCCTCTGCCTGGGCCACCTCCTCCACCTGCTATACCCTCTGGTATCAGGACTGTCCTCGCCCACCACCATCTCCTCCACCTGCTATACCTTCTGGCATCAAGACTGGTCCTCACCCACCGCCGCCAGCGTCCCTCCACCAAGGCCACCTCCGGTTGGCTTGAAACCCCCTGCACCCCCACCTCTTGGATCTACCTCAGGGGGACATACAGGGGCTCCTAAAGCTAAGCTGAAGCCTTTCTTTTGGGACAAGGTTTTGGCGAACTCTGATAATTCAATGGCTTGGCATCAGATCAAATCTGGTTCATTCCAATAAGTCTACTTTTCCCCTAAAATGTCCATGTTGCATGAGAGACACTCTAGCGGAATGTCATTTTTTTTTTCCAGGTTTAATGAAGAGATGATAGAGACCCTATTTGGCTATACCCCCTGCTGAAAAAAATAAGAATGAGGCCAGGAAAGACTTTTCATCTCAAGATACTTCAACCCAATTTATTCAAATAATTAATTCAAAAAAGTCACAGAATCTTTCATTATTCTCAAAGCATTAAATATGACTACAGAAGAAGTATGAGATGCACTTGAAGAAGGTGAGTTTATTTTTCTGTTCCTTTTTGAATTTGGGATACCTTGTAGCAGAGTAGAAGATTATTGATGATGTAGCCACTGGCTAGAAGGGAAATCTCATGGAAATGCTCTATCTACATCAAGCCTCAGTGAAAACCAAGTCCTTGTATATTTGATGCTTAAGGTCTTGGAAGTCTAGGACTGGATTATAATATTCTAATATATAGTGGTCATAGATGTTGATTCACGACACATTTCATAAATTACCTTATGGTTCCCCCTTTTTGTTTTTATTTCTGTGCGAGAGGGCGTTCTTGTCTTAGCAAGTGACTGTGTTAATGATACCTGAGATAGAGCTGCTGGTCCTCAATGTTTCCTATTGTAATTTTTTTTTTCCTGTTTTTTAATTTCTCTGTGTCTCCTTAATAAGTAAGAAGAAATATGGACATGATTCAGAATCTCTTTTAAATCAAGTTCATAGACTCTTCCAAGCGAGAAATTTATGATTTATTTGTCTTGTGACTACTTGGTAGTATTCAATAATAACAGCATTTTAAAATGACTCCTTTATAGCTTATTGGTGCAATTTATCTATATTTTCACAATTTTCTTTATGTGATGAAATTTTTCGAGTTAGTGGATTTCTAACTAGTCTTCTCAGGATCCTTGCTTGGGATGTTCTCTGATTGAGAGGATTTGGTGATTGGTGGTGGAACACTTGTTTGGAAATGAAATCTTTTAGGTGTATGATTTGTCCATCTGATCTTATATGCCTTTTCATCTTTGATGAGCACTCAGTGCTGCAAGCTTGACAGTGGATAACAACTATAATTGACTCACCAATATCGTAATTGAAGGAAGTGATTCTAAGATAAGAACTTCTTTGATCTTTTTTCTAACATATTTTCAAGTTCTGTTTGTCTCCCAAAGAGAGAACAGTACTACCCAATAACTGGTAAGTGGTAACTCTTAGATCAAAATTGTTAGGTTCAATAATGTAATTGGCGATTCTGTGAACAAAAAGGACTTAATTGAACATGTGTAAAAGTCAAAGAGTGAAGTGCAGTTTTGTATAGTTGAGTTGGGTAGCCTAGGGCTTGAATTCGAGTTTGGAAACAAGGAAGAAGAGGCACCGAAATTTCGCTAGCCTTACGCCTGGTCATTGCTCGAGCGATAGAAATAGAATCATTGTCGCTCGCTTATCGCCAAGGCGTCGCTCGAGCGACAAGTCCCCCTCGCTCAAGTGACAGTGTTACGCGACTAACCCTAGGTCGCCATTCTGGAAAGTTTTACATGGTCCATGTTACTCATACACCTCCAACTATAAATATAGATTTTCTTGCATGAAAATAAATGGTTGTCTCATTGTGTCTCATTGGTATAATATATTTATATCATCTTTTGAGAGATCCAAGAACACAATTCATTGGTGGAATCATTCATATCATTCTTGAGATCTGGCAACCAAGTTTTGGGAAAACACCAAGGTTCGTGAATCTAAAACACCAACTTCCTTAACACTTTGAGGAAGGTACTCTCTCGGTCAGACATTGGGAGAGGTGGACTTCAAGCACAAGAATTGGAAATTCTTGAAAATCCACTTGGAAGAGATAATTGAAGAAGATCGGGAAGTTGGAAAGAGACAACAGATCTTAGAAGCTATAGGAAGTAGATCAAGAAGTCTAGTGGAGTTGGCTAGACATTATCTAACTATAGAAGATCGGAAAGCTGGTGGGTACAGCAGATCTTGGAGATTACAGAAATTACAACAGTGGGTACTAGTGGAATTTGATAGGCTGAAATCGGACTGTAATCCATATTGTCTATAGTGGAGGTAACTAGCTTGGTCCCGAAGTTTTTTCCACATTAGGTTTCTTAGTCAACAATTATTGGTGTTCTTTATTGCTTTTCATATTATAAACTGCGGTATTCAAATATAGGGAAATTAGATGTGTATGCTTAATAATTCAGAAACTATTAAAAAGTGACTTGCTGCTTTTAATAGAATAATTTCGCACGTAGGGTCAAAACTAAAAACAGATGATTATAACCATTTGGTAACTTAGTAGTCGGTAATTTGGTAATCCGCAACTCTCCCATTAAGCAATAAAACTTCAACAAATTGATGATAACATACCGAAACACATTTTATAGAATGTCTAACACATGGTTTGGATTTGAGAGTTTATATTATGGTGAAAATTTTGTGCTTGGAGGTGGAATGCAAGCATGGTTAGATGGAGAGACGAGTAATACACATATTCTAAAAGGTTAAAAAAATGGAAGTGAATGCTTTACTTAGGAGAACTTGAACAATTGAAAGCAAGATTGACCGATTTGCTCGATTGTCATGCAGATTGGCGTAAATATGCCGATGATTATATTGCTGTATTTTTTCGAAGATGTTTTCTCAAAGTTGAGTTTTGATCTTTATTTATGATCGATATATGAAGAGAATAACACACTCGAATGATTGTGTGAATTGATGATAGTTTATTCCTCTATCCCACTATTTATATACAATGATTGGAGGTAAAGATGGTAAACAATCTCCTAAATTAGGAGAGAACTAATTAGCATAACCAAGGAAAGTTGAAATATGGTGCATCAATCAATCCTAATCATCCTAAATATGGTACATCAATCAATCTACAATTAAAAAGATTTCTACACTCCCCCTCAATGTTGACCATATCCAGCTTGTGAATAAAATGATCAAAACTTTGTTGTGGTAGCCCTTTGGTCAAGATACTTACAATTTGTTCTTTTGTAGAGACATACGTCATACAAATAACTTCACCTTTGACTTTTTCTTTGATAAAGTGTCGATTCACCTCTATATGTTTGGTTTGATCATGTTGTACTGAATTCAGAGAAATATTGATTGCTGTCTTGTTGCCACATCATAGTTTGATGGGAGGTTTTACAATGATATACAGTTCTTCCAACAATTTCTTTAACCACAACCATTGACATATTCCTTGTGCAACAGCTCTAAACTCGGCTTCAACATTGTACCTTTGTTTCTTGCTTCTCCAAGTTATCAAGTTTCCCCATACAAAGGTATAGTAGCCAGTAGTTGATCTCCTATCTTTTGTGGAACCAACCCAATCTGCATCTTTGAATACTTCTATTTCCTTACCTTCATTTTTCTTGAAATATAGTCCTTTTCTAGAGGAGCTTTTCATATACGTGAGAATTTGATATAGTGCTTCCAAATGAATTTCTTTTGGTGAATATATATGTTGGCTCACCACACTTACTATAAATGAAATTTTTGGTCTAGTGTGAGATATATAGATTAACGTCCCTACTAGTCGTTGATATCTTTCTTTCTCGACTGGCTTTCCGGCATCTTCTCCCTTCTTGTATCAATTGGTATATCGCTTGATTTATATCCAAGCATGCCTGTTTTAGATAGGACATCATGAATGTATTTTCGTCGTGAGACACTGATATCTCTTTTTTACCTTGCGACTTCATTTCCAAGAAATACCTCATTGTCTTAAGTCCTTTACCTCAATTCAGTTGCTAGGCGTTTCTTCAATCTTTCCATCTCAATTATATTGGTTCCAATTAGGACTATATCATCGACGTATACAATTAAAGCTGTTTTCCTACCGCTTTTTGATTATTGGAAAAATGTAGTGTGATTTGTGTTGACCTATGATTGATCTTATGTTTGATTACAACAAAAAGTATTTTCATCTCTAACATTTTTATTCAAGTCTTCATTGTTACATGTTGTGAACTTGTTCAAATTGGAGACAAAACAATTACTACCAAAGGATGTGAAGGCGACATTCAAGTAAGCTCAAGATGGAAATAAAACATTCTCAATCGAGCACTGACGCCAAATTCAAAATTGAGCAACAAATCATGCACTCACACTAAATCAATCAAAGATATTAGAACTATATGTTTGATCTCACTTGTAAAGGTAAAATACTTTAATCCTTAGCAATAACTCATTGAAAGCTCGAGTGACGAATTTTTATACACGATAAAATTTACTTCGTAAAACGTTTGCACAAAAATATTTTTCAAAGGTAAGAATTAAACTTAATTTTCAATCCTATTAGCATCACTTACCTTGAAAAATCAAGTAAAAGCGTCATGCAAAAGCCTACCTTGCGTCAGAAAATCAAACAGACAAACCCGAACATCTCTGTCCATCAGGATGTCCAGGTGGTGAACCGGACGTCTAGTTCACCTCCAACGGTCGATTTTCGATCGTTCCGATTTCTGACAAAGTAACGGCTATTCAATTGTCCGGTACTATTTCGGATGTTATGATGATAGTTTAGTTCGACAGAGAATTTCACGTTTTTTGCTGCTATAAATACTAACTCACTTGCCATTCATTACAATAACTTAAGAGCATTCAAGTGACATTCTTTTGTGCAAAATTGTATTAATTTCTCATATCATTTTAGTTTTGAAAAACTTTTGAAAATCATTCTTCGCATCAAAATTTTTCGTACCTAACACTTGAGCTTCATTCATGCTATTTATTAAAGTGTTAGCCTATTTCTCTTTTGGTACTTAATTGTGATCATATCATTTATTAAGAGAGAAGTTTCAATTTGTAAAATTAATTTTTTTTGAATTTATGGGTCGTGTTGAGGTCCCGTAAAGTTCAACATTGTATAAGGATCAATATTTCTTATTTGTAAGTCACTGGAAGCTTTGTAGAGGGTTGGATTGCACCACAAGTTAATGAACATAGTGAAATTGGCCTTGCTCGTGCAAGAGCTTGGTAACGGAAGACATAAATCATTGCGTTGGATCGAACCTATATAATTATATCGTTTGCATTCTCTATCTCTCTTTATTTATTACTTTCATATTCGTGCTTATTATTTGAATTAATCTATCGAGTTATTACGTGCTTGATTTTAGATTAATTTTTCGCAAAAGTTTTAAAAACCAACGCTTATTTTAAAATTAAGATTTTACAATCTCGAGTAAGGGCTAACCACAACAACCTTCAGAATCTCGAGGGGCATTCTACAAATCGACCTCCCTTATTTGATGGCACACATTTTAATTATTGAAAAGCTAGAATGATGATTTACATTNTATATAATTATATCGTTTGCATTCTCTATCTCTCTTTATTTATTACTTTCATATTCGTGCTTATTATTTGAATTAATCTATCGAGTTATTACGTGCTTGATTTTAGATTAATTTTTCGCAAAAGTTTTAAAAACCAACGCTTATTTTAAAATTAAGATTTTACAATCTCGAGTAAGGGCTAACCACAACAACCTTCAGAATCTCGAGGGGCATTCTACAAATCGACCTCCCTTATTTGATGGCACACATTTTAATTATTGAAAAGCTAGAATGATGATTTACATTCAATCAATAGATTATAATATTTGGGACGTCATTGTATATGGTTCGTATGTGCCCACCAATATTATTAAATTTGATGGAAAACCCGATCAATCCATTCTTGAACCTAGAGAGGAATATGATGAAGATGATAGAAGAAAATTGTCCTTGAATACTAGAGCAAAAAACCTACTTTATTGGGCCTCAAGATAGAAATGAGTTTAATGCGTTTAATCGCATTAGCATGTGATATATGACATGCTTTATAAGTCACTCATGTTGGCACTAGTAAGGTAAAAGAAACCAAGATTAATCTCTTGATTAAAGAATTTGAAAATTTCTTCATGAAACAAGATGAATCTATTGTTGATATGATTACTCGCTTTATCGATATTGTTAATGGCTTCAAGGGCTTTGATCGTAAATTTATTAATGGTGAGCTTGCAAGTAAAATGCTTAGGTCTCTTTTAAAAGATTGAAGCTTATTAATGATGTTGATAAAGAACACCAAACATATCAACTCTTATCTTTTGGAGGAACTCTATTTTGATTTCCTTTCTCAATTTTGTTTTCTTCTTCTTGATTATTTGGAATGAAAATGGTAGCTACTGCTTCCATTCTCAAGGTACAAAATTGATGGAAAATATAATCTATTAGCACTAAGAGAATCAAATAGTTGTTAAGAGATAAATTCCACATTGAATAAATATGAAAACATAGACCAACTTATAAGATTTTAAGCTACTCCTCTAACAAGGTTGAATTTTAAGATGGAAAATCCAAGTCTTAATAATAGTATGATCAATTGAGTGCTAAAAACTTAGTTCCTTTAGATTATCGTGTAGATCTAGCAACAGAATTTTTTTTTTTTTTTTAAAAAAAGATTCACGAAGACGATCCCAAATTGAGGAAAAATGATTTTTTTGTTGTCATGTTTGTACTGTTCAGTGGATATATGTTAGTTAACTCCATTGATTATCCATTGGAAAAATAGATAGGTAACTTAGAAAAAGACAGACTGAGATTTTATTCTGAGAAAATATACACGGTACATGATGGTGGTGTGCATATTTCTACATTGATGAACCACTGAATAATGGCCCTGTTCTAATCAGAATATTCAGCACGGGTTTTTTCGTATGTTGCACATCATAGGAAGATCTCCAGCCAGCTCGAGCATCTCCTCCATCTCCTCAGCACTGAGACGGCCGCTGTCCATCATGTTCTTCATCATAGACCTCACAGCATAGCACACGCACTGCTGATCAATGCCTCTTAACTCATTTTTGCAGCAACGATTTTTATAATGTTCTTTGGGATTGGGCAACGTTATTGTGGCATCAGATGTATCAAATTCAAGTCTCAAGAATGTCTCGCAGTTTGAGAAGCTGCGCGTCTGAATATCTTTCTTGCATTGTTGATTCTCTTCATCATTGATTGTTGTGGTCGTCACGGTGGTTATCACAGTGGTGGCAAAGGCTTCGTTCAAGGCCAAGAGAGCCAAGATTAGGAGAGCACCAACACTTATAATTTTCTTTGCCATTGTAAAATCGATCTCTTAAAGCTTAAATATTGATGGTGGAGGAACGATAGTGAAGGGTATTACTATTTATAGCGAGTTAGGAGGCTTGCATGGTATTTACGTGTTGAAGGTGTGTGTATGAAAGGTGGCTGTACGTTAAATCGAGGTGGCTAAATCTTGCTTCCACGTACAATAATCGCATGCAAATTGTTGCACATGTGGCATGCACGTGATGTCATATGGCGTTGATGTGGCTACTTCTTTTTTTCGTTTTCTTTTTCTATTTCATTAAAATTCTATGTCATATGGTAACTTTTCTCATCCATTTTTTACAATTCCTCAAGAAAATTAGATGTGCTATTTATGAGCCTAGCTAGTTAATGTTTATTTGGATCAGTGTCAGAACCATTTGCACTTCTCCTACAAGTTAAGGATTCTATTTCACACTTGTAGACCCTTAAAGTGTAGAGACAAACTACAAACGTACCAACATTAATTCTCTCTATTACTTGTGAAAAGTGATTGAGGAAATGCATCCTCTAGCTGTCACCCATCATAAATATTTTAGCATAAAAGAATTTATTGCCAAAGTACATATAGAGATTTAGTATTTAATTTCTTTCACCACTTAAATTGATTGTCATACTATCTTGTGTAATTTGTTAACGATGAATGAAGTCTTTGTGTCCTGACAGAACAACACATTGAAAAAAATAATATATTTCAGTTACCTAAAAAAGTCCGAGGAAATCCCTAACTCCTCAGTCTTCTTACTAGTTTATCTTGTTGCATCACCACTTATCTTCATCTCTGTTAATATAAATCTGGTACTCTTGAAGATAACACCAGATGGCTAATTTGAAAAAAAAAAAAAGGTCTAGATATTGGTTGTCACCTTTTGAAACTCAAAAATATTGTCTGTATTAGGAAATAAAACAAGTTTAAGAAATGGGTATGATTAGGTAGCATTAGCATATATAGAGTTAGTTTTTGTTAGATTATTTATATTCTAACTTCTAAGGAATTAGTATTGTGATCGAAGGCGTAAGTTTTCCTAATTCAGGGTAATTTGCAGTATTTTAGGGAAACAAATGTAATATCTCTCACTATATAAGAGTTAGCTATGTCAATGAGCCGAGTCCGAGCAAAAAAAA
>CAIGRH010223794.1:0-10037 GCA_903798295.1 Fraxinus nigra | reverse complement strand
GGGGGGGGGGGGGGGGGGGGGGGGTATTAATATTAGTTCTAGAATACGAGGCTTTTGATCTCACTGTAAGTTAGAATGAGGAAGACGATGTTAGTTATTATACAAAAGGGAAGCCCCATTCTTCAAGTTTCTAAATGAATAATCTGTTCAAATTGAAAATTGTTCCTAGAAGAAGTAAAAAACAATGGGAACGTTGAAGTGTAGAGAGGTTTCTTTTTTGGACTATTTACATATTTCCCACTTTTTTGAATCTGGAAGGGTTCAAACTGCAAGAACATTTATTATCCCAATGAACCTTCTCCAGATTGATTCTGTAACATTAATGCGAAACCTTATGGATAAATTACACTTATTTAAAGCTGGAGACTGTTTTGATCCTACTTCCTTTCACTTTGTACATCATAGGTTAGTCTTGGCTTTAAATGAACTGTGAGATGCTTACATTTTTCTGATACATTAATTTGCGTTGTAGAATTAAATAAACTGTGTGATGTATACATTTTCCTGATACATTAATTTGCTTTTTGGTGTTTGGTTTCTCTTATGCTATGTGGCCCACGAAAAGCTTGTTAAGCTGAGAAAACTTTTCCTGTGATTATTTTCATTTCAATTGCTATTTAAAATTTAAATAGGGTTTGAATTAAATTACTTCATACTCATTTTATAGAATGTGTTAACAATAAAAAGAAAGATAAAAAAATATCTATTTGATGTGGAGTTGGAGTTGCAGCAACTTCTATGAATTCAGGCCGATATACGCATTGCTGAGTGTTATTTAAGCTGGTTGAGCCTTTTATTTTTTCTTGAGGATTCCTATGATTTTATAATCAGATGTATTTTGATATTTTCAGTAGTTCCTAAATGTGTGTCCAATGTCCATAATCCATAGGTCTTATTTTTGGTTTATGTGTGTAGTTTGCTCATCTAGGAAGAGTGCTTCTTGATGGAGAATAATCTATAGCAGTTAAAGATTCTATATCTTTTACTTTCCAAGTTCGAGTTCTATCCCCCTTTTCAGTAGGATTTTTTGGATATATAAATGTACTTGTCGAGCCTCATAATTTTATAGATTTGATCAGTATGACCGATATTGTATTGTGCGACTTGCCTAACCCTTGTAAGGTTAAAGCTACTGGGCATTGTACCGAACCCCTCTTTGATGGCTATTATTTGAGAAAAAACAATGTTTTGAATAGTAATTTTTAGGAGACCGTGTGGTTAAAAAGTAGGGAAAAGTTTTGGATTTATGTGCATCATATTCTATTGTGTGAATGTGTAGTTGAAAATGAATATGTAGGAAAAAATGTTTTCAAATAATGGCCATCAAACAGGGGCTGAATGGTTCTATTCAGAATGTTCTTAGTGCAGTGACTAGTGAGTGAAAGATAAGCATTGCTAGATTAGTAATGCATTTAGGACGTCCTAAGCTAGCTAACCTAATTAAGTTTCCATCCTCTAAAAGTTCCTTCATGGACTCCCCAGTGCCTTCATAAAATTTGTAAAAGAATGATCAATGCCAGCTATCTGGCTACGCTTCTGAACATAGTGAATGTGTTCATGCGCTTTATCCATTCTCTGCAAAATAAAATTATATTTGATAGGTTCATTGTTTACTTCATCCACTCTCACCGCTTCACTAATTTTTTGATAAGCCACCAATCCGATTAACTTACATTAGGTGAGGGAAGAAACTGGGGTTTCGTGAGATGGAGCCTGTTAAGTGAGGGAGCTGTTTAAATTAGTAGGGTCATAATATTGGGGATTTCTAAAAATAAGCTGCTATGGCCAATAAAAGTGGTGGGGGGATCTGTTAGTCATTCAAATATTATGAGTTGTTTTGGCGAGAGATGCCTTTTGAAAGCTCAAGAGTGCATTTATACTGCCATTTATTCTAGTATATACTTTACTATTACGATTACTGTTTTAATTCATTCCATAGTTTACAATTCAATTGTCTTCCAAATAATACAAATTATACAAAATGTTACCGATATTCTATCATTTTTCTTATATATATTATTAGATTCTTTAAATCCTTTGTTAAAGAACACATTAGCTGTTGCTTAATTTTTCTAGAAACTTTTTGTGACAAATGTACATTGGTTCATCATGGTGGTTCATTTTTATTGTTTAACGAAGAGTAGTCTTCCTTTGCGTGACACACTATTTACAATGCATCCACATCTCTTTGATATATTGAAGTCAACGTAATATGATAAATGACTCACAAACTTCACAAAACACTATTTATGTGTCTACGTTACTTGTGTTTTAGCTGATCTTTATTTTGGTAGGATGCACAGACAGTATTAATATAATATTAGTATAGTGAATATTCATATATTACCTTGCTTATGTGTAACAGCTCATCGAAAGTTCGAGTAAGTGGGAGTCATCGGCAATTAAGATATTCAAGGTCGCTGCTGTTCTATTTGGTCAGTTTCTCTAATTTGGCTCATATTCCTTTCGTTAGGCAGGATATGTATTATTTAAAGTTGTTAAACCATTTTGAAAGGGGACCATCTATTTTGCAGGAGTAGTAGTACAGATATTCGCAATTGTTATGACCTCCTCTCTTATGAGCAATATGGCACCTCCCAAGAGGGCTTCCTAATGTTTTTTGTTGTTATACATTAATAAGACAACTGTTATTATCCTCATTCTTTCAGATATTTGCTGCCTTAACATTTGAACAATTCACTAACAGAAAATGTAGTTTCTTCAATTGCTCTGGTAATCAAGAATTTATGTTTTGGATAATTCATGTCACTTTATTGATCGAAATCTTACTTTTATGATTTTTTTTATTTTTTTTTGTTGAAATATCTTATTGTCTTGTCTCCCTACAGTTTCCAATGTGAAATTATGTCTAATCTAGGAGAAATATGATTAAAAATCTAAAAATGGAATTTGATTTACACTAGGTTTGTTAGTTTTATAACCCGGGTTGACTCTAGGCTCGCCCTCCTCTTCTCCTTCTGGTAAATCATATGAACATGAAGAAACTATGTTTTAGATTTTTTTATCTCATGATGTGAGGTAGTCAACAAGCTACACGTTCAGGAAAATAGTCGGCTAATCATTGAAATTTGAGCCTTTTCATGGAGTATACTCTGGAATGAAAGTTAATAAGCAAGGCATGTATGGTGTAGTATTGGTCCGATCCGTGCTTGGATTCTTCCCCTTTCAATTTTTCATTTATTTTGGTGTTTAATTGAGAAGACCATCAACATTGAGAGGTAAAGCGCCTGAAATTGTTCCATCTAATGCGATGGGAATAATTTCAAGGGAATCAAATTCAATTTCAGTTAACTAAAATTAGTTTAAACGTGCAGCTAAAAGTTCTTTTAATCCTTAGTTCTACAAGAATCTGAGACATGAATATGGTTGATATTCATCTGTCAAGGTCCTACTATGTTTTTCCTGCACCCTTGGTCATCATTGTTAACAATTCTTCAGGGAGATATTTCTCTTGGACCTCTGAAATATGATTCAAGATAGGAAAGAAGATAAAGATCCTCAGAACTCGTAATGATTTGGAGTTTTGTAACTTTGAATTTGATCAATTTTGTACACACAATGATATTCTAAGACAAGATTGTGCCTTGTACACCCCTTTAGAATTGGGTGGATGAAAGAATGAATAGAGTCATTCTCGATAAAATTAGAGGTATGATAGTTATGATCCATTTGATTGGTTTAAACTCTATGGAAAATGTCACATTCGAGGTATTTAATTTCTACTTTGATTATTTGATACGAAAGTGGAAATGGAATTTGAATTCTAAGGTACAACTATTTTAAACTTGTTTTTTGCTACTTTCATGGAAAATGAATTCCTAGTAATTAGATTTTTATTTTCTAACTTACATGAAATTGGAAAGTCTTTCCATCTCTGTCAATCAAATGGACCCTTAGTTCTGTCTTCCAAAGACTTTGTAGGGAGAAGATGTTATGAAAGCTTCTTATATTATGCCTTGTTTGGTAAAAATTAAAATTTATATTTTAATCACATTTTATGGTATCCACAAATTGTTGACCTCATCTTTCATCAACTTTTATCAAAATCTACTAAAAAACTGATTTAAATCTCCATCAAACATGGACATTGTGAACGAAACTCCTTCTAGTGCTCTAGAAGGCAAAACACTCGAGGACGTGTGGTTTGGAAAGCTTCCAGATTACTCTCATTTTAGTACTCTTGGGTGTGCACTCTATTCTCATCAAAGTTAAGAAAAATTAGAGCTAAGATATCTCAAAATTGTGTATTTTAAGTTATCCTGAAGGGGTTAAGATGTACACGCTTCGCTAAAAATTAGTACTTCTTTTACATTAAAAAGAGAGGAGAAAAACGTGAAAAAAAAGAGCTTAACAACAGAGAAATAATAATTAATCCAAACTGTAAAATCGTTATTTCATGTTTCCTATAGTTCATTCGTGACTTGGTTTAATAAAAAAAAATCTTAAATAGGTACAATGCATGCATGTTCGCGTGGGGATTAAATAGATGGGAAAGTAGCTAAATACGCAGGACTTTCTGCACTAAAATTCAAAGCATGCTTTGGGGACTGATCGACTAGTGTTGTCACATTCTTATTTTTTGTACCCTCGAGAATCATATGCGATCAGTTAGGGTACTTCAATTGAGCAATAACTCTTCAATTCGATATAATTATCCTAACTTAGCCCAATTTCATCACATTGTAACATTGAAATCACCAATGTAGATGTCAATTAATGATTAAATTGTAGAGAATTACCTTAATTTTGAGGAAAATTAAAGTGTAGTTATCTTATTGAAACAAATTGAAGTATATTTACTATATTTATTGGACTCACATTTGCAATGAAAATATAGTTACTACGCTAATTATGAAATTTGTTTATTCACTTGTCGATGTCAATTAATGACGGTCTCTCCATCGAATCCTCATATGTTTTGACGACGTCATCTTCAGCCATCTCGTTTCTATTATATTTTTCCATTGAATTAAGTTAGACACCCTTTGAGGTGTCAAAATTAAAAATATCATTTGAATAAGTGTCATTAAAATCAATGATAAAATTGTGCGTCATGTATAAAAATATAAACAAAGCTGTCAACTATGATCATGTAGTCGACTCTAAATTAATTTAATAAGATTTATTTTGTTGTTGATGGTTGAAAAGTACGTAGTTGCTTAAGTTAATTTGTAGTCTCTAAAATAAATTAAGAGAGTGTTTGGTGGGGATTAAAATTAAATTTTTAATAGATTATAATAAAAAATTTTGAAATGTGTGGTTGAAAAGTTGTGAGATCTGTGAAAGATGTGGTTAATATTGATTATTTGAGTTTTACTTGAATTAAAATCAGATTTTAATCCGGACTAAACGTGGACTAACTAACTTTGCTAGTTGCTACTAAAACATATACATGAAAGAAATAAATTGAGAATTAAGCCTTTTATTGGAAGTTACCCTTGGCATATTAATAACTTCATCCATCATAGAAGTTGATGGTTTTCTACGATAATTTCCCTGAGAAGTTATTAGGACAAATATTAAACTTACCATTTAATTTTCTTTATCTTTGAAATTGAATATGTCGGGTACCATACAAATAGAACAATATTCACACACTCGTCAACTCTTTCCGAAAAACTTAGGCCATATTTAATTGCAACAAGTTCCATGGAAAATGTCGCATCCGAGAAAAACAAATTCCACTATGGTTGTTTGATTGCACCGTGGAAATGAAAATCGAATTTCAAAGTACAACAACATTAAACTGCATTTTCTTTGTTTTCATGGAAAACGAAATCCTATGGGTCTGGTTGGTTTTTATTTTGCAATTAACATGGAATTTGAATTTGAGATTAAGTCTTGTCTCATAAAACATTGCTCTGATACCATGTTAAACAATTCAAAAAAAATAAAGAAAAAGAGGAGGCTGATGTGCATTGAATAATGGTAAATGGACCAAAAACAAATTACACCGTCAAATTCACTATTTTACGACGATAATGATTTAACGTGAATGTGAATATTGAGATACATGCCTATACGACACATTTGATATGTTATATCTAAATAATAAAAAATAAATATTTTTTATGTTTCTCTTTTTTAAATGGGTAATTATATTCAGATCACAATTTTTATTTCTTACACCACATTTTAATTGCACTAAAGATTCTTTATCTTTACTCATTATAACACTTGTGTACATAACATTTTTATCATATCATTCTTATCCTCAACTTTTCAGTAGTTAACACATTTTGTATTCAATAACAGGTCTATGTCCAAAAGTCCATTGAAATAGCATGAAACAACTCATTTTTCTATCGCATTTTAATAAATAAATAAATAATGCGAAAAAATTAATTTTCCCTAATTTCGAAGCATGAGAGTAAAATAATTTGATGAGTCATTTTCAAGGACGTACTAATTAATGGAATGTTGAAATTTAATATAAAAAAAAAAGTAAAGGAAATAATTGTTACAATGAGCAAAAGTTGAGAAGTTTAACTGCAATTAAAACGTGGTGTATCAAATAAAAATTGCGGTGAAAATATAACCACCCTTTCTAAATTTATATGATTATGTGGTATTATAGACGACATAACTTTCTGTGGTCGATGCACTTATTTCATAGGTAATGACATTTATCGATCGAAGGTGAAAGTCCTATCGCTATTTTCTCGACGGGGTTGGCAAATCGTAAATAATTATCGACAAATTAAGAATTTTCTGTAGCAAATTTCCGAAAGTGAGAGTCCAAAACTGTTTAGATTATACGAATTTTTATTATTTTCTGTACAAAGCAAAGACATTCTTTTTTATAGAAGAAATTAAAAAACAAAAGAATTATCCTATGAAGAAACCTATGATGGGGTCGAATGATTTGAGGGTGCAAATGCTCTAGTAAATGTTATTCGCAGTGAAAACTACTGGTAGTCTTCGTACGTGACATATAAGTGACGATTTGTGATTTGATACATTAATGTTTTTTTTTTATTATTGATGCGCCAAGGATTCCTTGCTCCACTAGAGATGTCTTAGGAACAATCCAATGGAAATATTATGAGGTTGTTCAGAATGAAAATTCAGGTTAACTTTGGAAATTATTGAACTAATGCCCTGAAAATATGACAAAAACTTTATTTTATATTTTTTTAATCAATTAACTTGTTCATCGGAGAGCTTCTTCAAGAGGTTCTATATTTTTAAAGAGCAAATTATAAAATTTAAAGAATATCTATAAATTTAGAGTAAAGTTTTTTAAGAACTCCAACAAACTCTTTATATTTAATATTTGATTTTAGTAGTCTCAAAAAATATTTAATTTTTTCCTATCTTTTATTTTCTCAACTTTTCTCTAAATTATTATATTAGTTTTTTTCATTGAAAATTGAAATGCTGTAAATGCATTAAATTATAGAGAGTGAGTTCGACTCTATCTCTCTAAATTAAAATGTTAATTTAAAAAGTCTTTTGGAACATAATTTTAATGGTCAACATTCTTTAAAATAGAGAATATCTTATATTTAAAGAGTATCTTTGAGATACTTTAAGTCCATTAGTTTGATATTAGGAGCATGTTTGGAAGAGCTCAAAATCGAATTAAAATTGAAGATATAGCCGTTATTGGGTCACACTCGTCTAATAAAAATCAACAATAACGGTTAGTTTTTCAATTTTAATCCGATTTTAATCTCTACCAAACACACTCTAGATCAAGTATCGACACAATGTAGAATTAGTATTTATTGATAAAAACAATTTATGATATCGATAGTCGCTCTACATGACATACGCGTGACAATTTGTTATACGATGAATGAGACAATAAAAAATTATCACATTAAAACATCACGAGGGTTGAGACGGTGTACGTTACCCCCATTTAATGGACCCAATACCACCGGATACAATGGGATTTCTTTACGCAATTTCTGCCTTCATTCCAGTGTGTTTTCACGACACGGCAAATGAATTCCCAGAATACAAAAGATAGTCCTTGTCTTTGCCTAATTTTCTTCGCGAGTTAAGATGGTTGAATATACATAACCTCAAAAACAATTTGATTGAACTAATAATACTTGTTCATAGGAGAATTATAGTACTGGCCGTGAAGTTATTATCGAGTTAGTTTCGCATTTAACAAGGAACAAGTTAATTCTCAACGTTTCAATTTCATTGTAAAATAGTTCCAAAAATAACTGTATTTCGATTCAAGCGCCAATAGAGGTAAGCAATAACTTAGCCCTTCTTTTATTTTATTTTCATTTTTGGCCTCTTCACTCCATTGAAGTTTTTCCATGAACATCGCCTTTCATTCAGCAGCATTTCATGCACACAATGGTGGGCTTGCAAGAACCCTATACGTTTGCACGTGCCCTGTATCCGCGACGTTCTATGTTCATAGGCTGCACATGGCCACGGTAGATTAAGAATTTTAATTATAATTAAAATATGAAGCAATTAAAAAATTTAGAATTAATAGACCCTTCGCTGGATTGGTCTAAACTTGAATAGATAGCATGTGATTGCAACAGAATTTAGCAGCAAAATGTGTTCAAATCATACATTCACACACTCATCTGCATGTGCCTTCGAATACACCCTATATACTTTAATCCACCCTAAATATTCTGTGTGAATTAGCCTTATAAATTCTTTCATCCCGAATTTCAACACAAATTTACGAGCTTCCTTCATAGAGAAAGTTGAGAGGAAGAGATGGAAGTATTTGCATGCACGAAGTTATCTATTAAGCAAATTTTCAGTGTCATCACAGTTCTTCTGTTTATCTCTTTGGCACAAAGTGCCTCACCTTTAAAAGT
This sequence comes from Fraxinus nigra, assembly GCA_903798295.1. Taxonomy (NCBI): domain Eukaryota; kingdom Viridiplantae; phylum Streptophyta; class Magnoliopsida; order Lamiales; family Oleaceae; genus Fraxinus; species Fraxinus nigra. Next base: position 1,209 of record CAIGRH010223794.1, on the reverse strand, counting down.
GTCAAAAACTTACACTAATTTCATCACTAAATCATGCACTAACGCCACTTATCCACCACTATGCGTCAAGACCCTCATTCCATACGCTCCCACGGTGGGTACCAAACCGTTGAAGCTCTGCAACGCCGCCCTCACGGCCGCCATACTGGCGGCTCGCAATGCCTCGGCCACCGTGTCAAAGATAGCAAAGCAAAATGGGCTTGCGCGTTACGAGGCGAAAGCCATCAAGGACTGCATCGAAGACGTGAAAGACACGGTTTATGAACTTAAGCTGACGCTCAATGCCATGGGACATCTCAATGATCCCGACAAGGAATTCCAATGGGCTAATGCCAAGACATGGGCTAGTGCAGCCATAACAGACATGGATTCATGCATGGACGGATTTTCGAGCCGGAAAGTGAATCCCATTGTGAAGAAGAAGATCAGAAGCAACGTCACTGGAGTGCAAAAACTTATTAGCAATGCTTTGTCCCTAATAAACCACCTTTATTAATTAATCATGGATCATCTTCATCTTCATCATTGTCCTCATCATTGTCCCTAAAAACGTATGATAAGAATTACTTTTGATTTTTTTGCGTTTGAAAATTATGTTTGATAAAATAAATAACATAAAAATAATTTTTCCTTACTTTTGAATTCAAACAAACTTGCTCTTAATTGAAAGGGAAGGGGGAAGGGGGAAGAATAATGAAATAATGCAATTCGAGACACTATTTCCTCGAACGTTGGGCGAGTTCAAATTTCATAAAATGGATGTATTCATCTTTTTATTAGAAAGTCGCGTCATAATTTGCTACACGAATATTCTACTGCTTAGATGACTACATGTAGTACGGTCTAGTCAAATGATTATTCGACAGTTTAAAAAATAAACAGTTTTCTCCATGATCATTTTTTACAACTAAACATAATGTACACTTTGGAGTGTACAAATGACATTTTTCATTCTATATTTAAAATGTGGTTGATTTATTTACAAAATCACTGTCAACATCTATATTTAAGAAATTGATTCACAAGATTGGAATGCGTCGACTCAAAAATTTTCAGTAATCAACTGTCAACATCAGAGGGAGTAGCTATACTCTTTTTCCTTTGTTTATGTTTTATCCCACTGGGTTTTTTCTAACAAGGTTTTAATGAGACATCATTTATATTTAATACTCCAAAATAACTGTACTCTTTTTCCTTCGTTTGTTCTTT
>CAIGRH010223790.1:0-10717 GCA_903798295.1 Fraxinus nigra | reverse complement strand
GCGCTGCTACAGTAGCGTCTGAGCACTGCTACAGTAACTGTTCGCGTTTCTCTCATACTTCGTTTTGGACTCAATTTTTGACATCCTACTTCATCAACAACTCTACTAAGAGGTCTTGGACGTCTCCTACATGTTTCCTATAAATACTAGGCTCTTCTATACAATTTGATAGTGTGAGATTTATGATTACTAGTCTTTACGATCATTGTAATATTTTTCTCTCTTCCCCATTATTCTTGATGCAATAAAATCTCTTAATTCCTCTTCCATATTCTTGTCTTCTTTTATTNTGGATGACAAAAGATATGTTTTGGAATATTAACCTGAAACCTAGCGCTTGAGCGCTGCTACAGTAGCGTCTGAGCACTGCTACAGTAACTGTTCGCGTTTCTCTCATACTTCGTTTTGGACTCAATTTTTGACATCCTACTTCATCAACAACTCTACTAAGAGGTCTTGGACGTCTCCTACATGTTTCCTATAAATACTAGGCTCTTCTATACAATTTGATAGTGTGAGATTTATGATTACTAGTCTTTACGATCATTGTAATATTTTTCTCTCTTCCCCATTATTCTTGATGCAATAAAATCTCTTAATTCCTCTTCCATATTCTTGTCTTCTTTTATTCTTTTGTTCTTGATCACATACTTTATTATTTTACCATATAACTTCAACATCTCAATCCATTGATTGGTGTCACAACAAGTGGTATCAATCCTAACAAGTGGTATCAGAGCAATTTTGGTATTGTCTTATTTTGTAACAATTTAGATATGGTTAACAATCCACAAACAATTCAAATCTAACAGATTAAGATATTGTTGATGATTATGACAGCCATGTTGTCAATAACTATTATTCGCAAAGCAACACTTCCTCAATCAAATTCACATTTTATGATATTACTCCATCATTATGGAAGGCAATATTCCAAGAGATGAAAGTATGGTGCTCAGCAGAATTACAAAGGCCTAACATGACGCATGCCTCTATCATAAAATCTTTTTTTTTTTGGCAAGGATTACTGGCTTTTTCAAAGATTGGTATGATTCTTTTGGTGAATATCATCAAATCCATTATTCGGGTGTGCCTAGACGATGCTTAATTTTATAGAATTATTGTAATGGGAATTTTGTGGAAAACTTGATCATTCAAAAGATGCTGCAAGGGAAGATTTTTTTAAGTTGAAATGTTGTTCATATAACCTTAAAGATCTAGAAAAAGTCTTCCACAATGTTGCCAGGCTTTATTATCTCATTAGAGGAATGGATGGTACCAAAATAAAAAAGCTTATTTGGAGTCCATATCGCAACCTCTTGGCCATGAGGCATTCAAAATGATTGAAAAAAAAGACAATCATTGGGAACCACTTCATTTGGAGAACTTCATAACTGGGTCAAAAAACCTTGAAAAAATTCTGCAATCAAAGAAAAAATTTCAAGGATATCAATGCCACAGGCCCGAAGCTTGAAAAGGCTTATAATCAACAACATTTGAAAATCAAGTGCCAGCATAACAATAGGAGTTGTGGTTGTCCAGGAAAGAAAAGGTATACAGAAATTTAGGTTCCACAATAAAAAATCTTCCAAACCTTTACCTCGAAGGAGACGATACTTTAATAAAGAGTTCACAAAGAAAAAGGGAGACAAATATTTTATCTGTGGGAAAAAATGGCCACTTTGCAAAGAACTATACCAACCAATAAAAGGGGAAAAACTTCACCAAATCTATGTAGCAACAAAAATAGATATTGATTAAGCAGATCTTGAATCGATATTTTATGAGGAAAATAGACAGTCCACTGAAACTGTCTTTGTACTGGAATTTAACTCTGACGATTACAACATAGAAGAATGATATGGAATGCAGTTCATCAATCTTAGTCTTCCAATTCCGATGATTGAAGTACAAATAATCCTAGGACATTATGAAAGGGCAATAACTGTCGTGAGATTGTTTGATATAGGAGCAACTAGTTTAATTCTAAATCCAGCTATTCTTCCTAAAGATATATGGAAAGAACATCAGTATATCTTCTAGGGGGGCAACAATGAATTTCAATAGAATTGATCGGTAAGCCAGTAACACCCCAATTTTCCCTAAATGCAATATCACTCACAAGTTACTTGGTTCATCCCTACTAGGAAAAGATATTGTGATATGATTTGACATCATTCAGCAGTTATGGGCAAACTGGGATGGAGCCAGCACCCGACAAACCACCGTGGTTGCCCATGCTGGCTCCGTCAGAAAACAAAAATTACATATTAATGAAGTTTTGAAGTAAGTGTACCTGTTTAAAACGAAACTCGTTGTAGCTCAAATAGTAAAGCGCTTGTTTTGCATGTGAGAGGCATTCGGTTCAATTTCTCTCACCTTCATTTCTTATTATAAATTTTTACCATAATATATAGAGCCTGTTTGTTTTCCATTTATTGTAAGACTGCATTTTAGAATAGTAGATTGATGAAAAATATGTATTTAAAAAATAAGAAAATTTGTTGGATTTCTGTGTAGTATTATTTTATTGAAAAATGTGTTGTTGAAAAAAAAAGAGGGAAAAATGTATTTTGAAAATAATGGGGATCAAACAAGGGCAGATTATTAAATATTCTATATTATATAGTTTTCATTTAATTCAACGGACGTGTTTTAGGTCATATAGTAAATTGCTCTCACCTCCATTTTTTCTTTTAATTTTGAACACAATAAATAATAATTAAACAATTATATTTTATTAGTTTTTATTTCTAAAATAAGTTCTTTAAGATATTTGTTGACTCAAATTATTACTTCATAATATATATATTTTATTTTTAGATTTTATCAATTTATATTGTGAAATTCAAATTTGAACAATTTAAGTACTCGTCTTTATTCTTTTAAGAGTTCGAAATACACTTTTATTTTTTGGGTAGAAAATAGCTCTAAAATAACCCTTTTAAAAATTATTGACTCAAATTATTACTTCGTAATATATACTTTTATTGTTATATTTTATCAGTTTATTTTGTGAAATTCAAATTTGGACAATCTAAGTATTATTTTTATTCTTTTAAGAGTTTGAAAAACACTTTTCTTTTTAGGGTAAGAAATAGCTCTACAATTCACCGTTTTCTCAATGTTCGTTCGATGCTCCTACTTAACTCACTCGAGCAGCTAGATCCATCCCTGTGGGTAAAATGAGTTATTCCTCTTCCAAATAGTCTGAGATACAAGTCCTACTTCTTACCATATATACAGCCGACCACCTACTTCTCTATAACCAATCTTAACAATATAACAAGCTTATTAATCCGAGAATGTTGTGGAGATTCTCATACAGATTTCCTCACTAAATGCACTCACCCTTCGTGAAAAACCCCAGAATACTTCATAACTTTACCCTTCAAAAGAAATGAAGATATCAACTCCTACCAAAGCTAGCCATATTGGAATGAGTCTAGAACACCTCCAGTTAGCAACCAAAGAGTAAGCCCAGTTATTAGTTGAAGGTCTCATCCACTTTCCATTGGACATGCCAAGCCTTTTATATCAACAAAAGGTGTGAACAAGTTCGTGAAAAAATGAGACATGTTATTGATTATAAACCGCTGAATCACTTCCTCGCTGATGACAATGTTTCCCTTCCAAACACGAAAGCCTTATTTGTCAGTTTATCCAAAGCAACGATATTCTCAAGAGTTTGATCTAAATGCAAGGTTTTGGCAACTTAGAATCAAATTAGAAAAGAGACATAAGATAGGATTTTGTATTCCAAACCATCACTACCGAAGGACGGTTATGCCATTTGGGTTAAAGACAACCTCTTTAGTATTTCAAAAGGCGATTAAAAGAATGTATTATCCAATAATAGAGTCAACATTAATCTATATTGATGATATTATCATGTTCTCAAAAGATGCAGATTCTCATTCCCGATTATTATCTCAGTTCACAGATCTAACAAAACAATTCAGAGTTATGCTTTCCCGAAAGAAAATGTTTACTGGAGTTTCTGAAATTGATTTCTTGGGAATGCATATTAAAGATGGCATGTATTCTCTACAACCACATGTTGGTAAAGAACTATTAAAATTTCCAAACACGAATCTATCTAAAAAGAGGTCAAACAATTCCTTGGAATTATAAACTATATGGTAGACTTTGTTAATCATCTAACTCCCATTATCAAACCGTTGCAAAACATGCTAAAGAAAGATGTACCACCGTTGTCCTCAGAACAAACAGAAACAGTTCAAAGACTCTCAGCTCTGTCTATTCCCACCGACGGAAAGTAAATTTTGCAAACTAATGCAAGTGATCCATATTGGGGAGTTGTTCTCTTGGAGGAAAAGATGGGAAAATAAATATTTGTGGATACAAAAGTGGCTCATGCTAAAAAATAGAAAAGTATTACCATTCCACTTTCAAGAAATTTTGGCTATCAAGCGTGGTATCAAGAAATTCTAGTTCCACTTCATTGGTCATAAATTTTTGGTTGAAGTGGACATGTCAGCATTGCCTAAAATGCTCTCATTTAAACAAAAACAAGCCCCAAATTCTCAATTGCTTAGGTGTGCAGAATTGTGTTCAAATTTTGACTTTGGTGTTAGACATATAAGGGGCAAAGCCAATCTTCTTCCATATTTACTCGCCACACCAAACATTTCTAATGTCCAACACATTCACACAATGTACATGATGAGTCCTTCCTCCTAATCACTTCCGAACTCCTTTCCACAAATTGAGTCTATCCATCCAGAACTCAATACCTTCATCAAAGACAAAATCCTTTACCCAGAGGCAAAGAACTCATGTTCAAGTTCTAGTCCATAGTCATAAGACAATCATCGATTGAATTACTTGGTGGTCTTGGAATTCATCCATGCTATCCTCTTTTTAGTTTGTTCTATATGATTCCACGTCAAGCAGTTTCAAAATTTTATAAAGAACTACTTTGTTTGTTGTAATATCTGTTGGGACTTTATCAAATTGGAATTTGTTTTAATGTCAACGCTTCTCTTGAATGGTTTAAAGAAATCGGTTTTCAAAGTTTCGATAAAAGAGATCCATTTCAAGAAGCACTTTTTGAGGCAAAGAAATTATTCGAATGGCTTTATCCTATTTCTTATTGGATAAAATGATTGAAGCATTCTCTTTAAAATTTAAAGACCTCAGAACTTCCTACAAAATATTTTCGTAATCCTGACCATAAATTATGTTTTCAAAATTCAATAAGATATGAAAACATTCAAAGAAAGCACACGCCAACTATTTGGACAGCTATTTGGATACTATCCTTCTGATTCTTGGAAATTGATGTGACATATTGGAATTAGTTTTTTCTTGGGTAACCACATCACTGCCTTAGAGAAACATCCAGATACCTAGAGATAACACTAGAAGTGCAACAACTCTGTGAAAAACTTTGGAATGAATCTGAAGAAAAATTGAAAAATAATGCTAAATTAGTGGACATAGATAAACCAAGACCTAGTAATCTAAACAATCCAAAATCAAGTTATTCAGACATTGAAATAACTTACAATGATAGTGTTTTATAGGACTCTCAAGACCTATGAGTATGAAACATAGCCATATGAATTTGATCCAATAGATCCGGATAATCTTGGAAAATTAGAAGAAAAACTTGATCTTAAAACTAGCTCTGGTGGAAACAACACACGCTCCCCTTTGATTTAGATGACTGAGACACACTACTCAACCAACGCGAAAAATCGATTTTACATAAAGTGTTTTCCGTATGTAATAATTGCACTTTTAAAAATTAGATTCTTTGTTTTTCAAAAGATATTTTTTAAATTTGCAGTCATATAAAATTATTGTAACTATGTTAGTCAAATTATTACCCTACATTATTAAAAGTATGGCGAGTTATTTGTCTTCTTGTAAAATTATTGTACCATGTGTCAGTTGTATTATTAGGATTGTCTGAGCTTCATTCTTTCATTGTAAATAATCTTGAACCCTACTTTGTTATTAAACATAGAAGTTTGTTTCTTATCTCCATAAGTTTCTCATCTCCATAAGTTTCTCAACTTTTCTTCGTTATTCCTTAGTTTTTGGATGACTATGATAATCTTAGGATAAGTAGTAAGAATAAGATCTAAGTAGAATCATAAGTATGTTCTGTAGTTGCCTCTTTGAGGATCCTCTACATCAGAAAATGGCACGACTAATCAAAAGATCCGAGCTTGGCCCTCGAGCTCGTGGCTGAGTCGAGCTTTGCCCACGAGCCATTGATTTTTATTTCTTTTTTTAAAGATAAAACCCTACTCCTTTATTCGAATTTAGAATCGGCTACTTAAATTTCGAATAAACAAACTTAAAAATTATACACAAACAACTTGTTACGTGTATAATTTTTTTTTAAAAAAAAGATTAAATAGTAATATAAAATAAAAAATTTATTAATATGATTAAGTTAAATATCACTTACTTAAGGACACGCAATTTCGGCATACTTATCTTATAGTCGGAAATGGGCATCTTGTCAATCATTCACACACATTAATGCTTCTAATACATCTTCTTTTCGATCGGCTCTTGACCTCGGACAACCCTCTTACCTGCACTAAAAGTAGATTCTAAAGCTACATTGCTAACTTGTAGGTGTTAGTAAGTCTTTTGCAATCCCAAATACTACTGGCCATGTCATTCGTACTTTAACCAAAAGTCAATTAATTCTTTTGAACTTTTTTTAATTACTACAATACTAGGCATATGGTGATTAAAGTAATCAAGTAATTTAGTAGGCAATGGATTTAGACAATGTCTGATTACATGCAGTAAAGATACTAGAAGAACTTACTACATCATATCGATAAGTGTTAATGCCTTCATATAAATATAGCATTTCAACATCGTATTCTCCAAGATTAGTATAAGTAGAAGGCACAAAGGATGCCTGACTTATATTTGGAACCATTTAGTCGTGCATATAATTCATATATTTCGCATAAATTTTGCTCTAAATTTCTATAAGTAAATGTGTGTCAAAAGTTAAAGCTTTTGAAACTTGATCGATTGCATATTTTGTACCTGATAAACTGAATCGATGGTCCACGACACATGCCAAAGAAAATAACATAGGCAAGACTTCCTAATATTTTCTAAACTTTAATTTCATAGAAAATATAATTTCACTAAAATCGGAGTCATTCTTGTATTTATCAAAAGCCCTTACGATGATATAAAGACGTTCAAGCACCATACACCTAGTGTGATAGTATACTAAAGATAAAATATTTGTAGAATCATAAAAACTTATCAAAAAGATTTTAATTTTAAAAGCTAAATTTCAATCAGATTCATTCAAAATAGTTACATTATCATTTCTAATATGTCTATTGTTATAAGATTCTATTATTAAATTTTCATATCCTCTGCATGATTTCAATAATAAGAAAGTCAAGTTCCATCTATGTCATATGTCACTAACAAATGTTTTCAAATTCGTTACTCTAAGATCGGTACAAAATTCTTCAAATGCTTATTTTCTACTGAGTGAAGTCGTGATATATATTAGTGTATTATGAATTCTTTGAATTTCATTATTAATATATTCCAAACCATCTTGCACAATTAAATTAAAAATATGACACACACACACACACACACACACACACACACAATGAACATAACATAAATAACCACCAAAATCAGGCTGTAGTACCGTACACGACTTATTAACAAATGGCTTATTAACACTAGTATTGTGAATGTAAATGAATAAATTTTACTCTCACAACGATATTCTCTAATAAAGTCCATAATGATGTTAAATATATTGATAGTGTTGTAAGATAACTCAATTATTTTAAAAGTAATATTTTTTTTATGCATACAACAAAGTGGGCATATGTAGTGTACGGTTGTAACTATATATATTATTTTATTAATCTCTCCCCATAAATTCAAAGTTACAGATATAACACCTCCATATTTTTGCAAATTAGTTGTTTATTTGTATTAATAAAATATTCTATTGTATTGAAACAAAGAGTGTTTCTACTTATCCCATATATCTCGGTTGAAGATATTCTTTCACGTAGGAGATGAAATTTTGGTTGTCCACTATTGCTAAAGAATTCAACACCGAAGACGAACTTCATTGTTCCCATTCGAGCTTTGTTCTTCTAAAACATCCACGTGCTAAGTCTCGTGTAGCATTATCGACGAATGAACTACCAAATTGCAGTTACGTTTGAGATTAACCAACAAACCCATGTTTGGCCCGCACATTTATTGTAGTGACGGTTGAGGTTGTTGGTACCAATGCCCTATTGCCTTATTAATAGTGTTTGACAGTATTTATATACAGCTTTATACTCTGTGACTCCATCGACTGTATGACCCGTTGAAATCGATTTAAAGTGATCCCAACATTTTGTCATTTTTTCCCTTTTGCCTTCGCCATCACCACATGTACCATGCCATGTTACACCATCAGCAATGACATCATCATTGTCAACACTAAACTTTCCAAATACACACTCCCCCACCACAATCAGTCAATTCTAATACTGCCAACAACAGATGCTCTTGTTTTACATGGCCCATACTACTCATATACCTCCAACTATAAATACAAATGCTCTTGCACGAAAATTGGTGGTTGTCTTATTGTGCCTCATATTCATATCATCTTTTGAGAGATCCAAGAACACAATTCATTGGTGAGATTATTCATTCTTGAGATCCAGCAACCAAGTTTTGGAAAAACATCAAATTGAAAAATCCTAAACACCTTACTTTCTTAACATTTCGAGGAAGGTACTTTCTTAGTTAGACTTCAGAAATTTCTGAAAGTTGAGATAGATTAGACTACAAGTGCAGGAAGAAGAACGGGAATAGGTAATTCATAGATATCCATTTGGAAGAGACAATTGTAGAAGATTGCAAGTCTGGAATTTACAGCATATCTTGGAAGCTACAGAAGGTAGATCGGAAAATCTAACAAGTTGATTAGATTGTATCTATGGTAGTAGATTGTGAGTCTAGAGAAACAGCAGATCTTGGAGATTACATGAATTACAACAGCAGGAACTAGTGAAATTTATTAGGTTGGAAACGGACTGTAATCCATATTGTCTATAGTGGAGGTAACGGTTTGGTCCCGAAGATTTTACCCAGTTAAGTTTCTCCGTCATCATATCAGTGTTCATTATTTACTGCTCTCTATATTACAAACTATGGTATTCCAACATAGGATACTTGAATTGTATGCTTAATCATTTAGAAACTATTAAAAACTGACTTGTTGCTTTTAGTAGATTAATTCCACGCGTAAGATCAAACTTAATTGGTAAACCTCGAACTTCAGAATATCGAACTTGAATCATGTGCCTAAAAGTTATTTTTTTGTTTTTGACCAGAAAAGTTTTTGACCAACCTTTTAAAAATATTTTTTCCGTTCACATTACTCACCACGTCGTTTGTCTTAGCACAATAAGAATTAAGAACTGACACGTTTTAAATTTTTATTTGATGCCTTATCACCTATATTCTAATTTAAGAATTATAATTACTAATTGACAATTGAAGAGGACTTACTTTTCACATGGGAAAATAGTGACTAGCATTATAGATTTTGTCATTTCTACGTCACTTCTTGCCACCCTTGTTGATAGAGGGTGTGTCTAACAAAAAAAGTTATTGGAAGAAAAAATGGCTTATTTTTTAACTGACCAATTCTATCGAGGAAATTGTCAAGGAAGATGTACACCAAGTATAGTTCAAGTTATTGAACAGATGAAGACGTTTCGAATAGAAATACATATAATACTAATCAATCACGTTAGAAATGCACGATGAAAAATATGGTCGAATTAAAAATGAATGAGTAAATACAAAACGGTATCTCATAATTAATTTAACGTATTATAAATATGTTCATATTAATATAGATAATGTCACAGACTGGTTCAGTGGATAAATTACAATTACAGCAACATTTGCATAAATTCAAACTCATTCTGTCAAATTATCTTGGAAGGTGGTGCATTCGAAGGGGCAAGTATTAAATATCTAAATAAAGCGTACACACTCTGTCTCTATCAAAATTTGACAATTTGGTTGGTATTCGAATGTGGGTCCACGTTAACAAGTGCCCATCAATATTAAATTTGGACACCAGAGGCGGCTCCCTGTTAGGAATAACAACTTTACTGGATTCATAGAGTACGATAACAAATATCTCGATAGGAATGATAAGATTTATTGTTCTTATTAACATTAGAACGAACAGAGCGAGGATGAAGAATATGATCCCGACTCTAAATCTTTTTAAATTAAAGTTGGACTCGATCCGTTGTTATTTCTATATCCATGCTCTACTTGTTCTTTACCAACAAAAAAACTCATTTAGAACCATGATTTTTTTAATTTTTTTTTTTATTGTTGTGGAAGTTCTTTCATCGAATACTGATATACTATAAAATTTATTATTATACGACCAATCAATTCTTATTAACCATTCTTTCACTTTTTTCTAGTATAATATAACGAAAAGTTTCGAATTGAAGTAAAGTAGAGTTAATCATCGTTACTATAAAATTATAGTACTTTTTACTACTTAATGCTATAATGAAAATATCAATAGCTATGGTCACGATGGAATCTGAAAAATCTCCTTTGAGGGAATAATAGTTTTCATTCATGCGCTTATCTTTGGAGAACATATTCTTCTATATTTTGAGATGTGGGTGCC
>CAIGRH010223680.1:0-11243 GCA_903798295.1 Fraxinus nigra | reverse complement strand
TGGGTGGGTGTTGGGAGGGGGAGAGAGAGAGAGAGCACTAACCTTGACAAATTTGACACCATAATCTTGGTATAGCTTTTCATACTTTTGGCCAAGTGAAGGAGTGAACAATCTTGGCATAAGATGATCTTCTGGAAATATCACCTATTTGAACAAAAGACAGTGCAAGTCAAACTTGGCCATTAAGAATTTCCTGAATCCAAACATAACAAATAAATGCATGTCATGACACCAAATTAAGAAGTTACGTGCTTTATTTACAAGGTGACTAAGATTTGTAATACTAATGTTCATCCCATAGAAGAAACATCAACTGTTCAAGGATCTTTAGTTTGACAAACAGAGTAAGGACGTTGACCCAGGTAATCTTAATCTTGGTGGGATCTCTTAGAATATTGTCAAGATTAGGAATATTTTATCATGTGGATTATACAGCCCCAAACCCAACACCTAGAGAGAGAGAGAGAGAGAGAGAGAGATAGAGAGAGAGAGAGAGAGAGAAAGTTTATAAATAATANTTTTTAATTGAACCATACATGGATTTAGTTTCAAGAGATCAACGGTTAGATACCTCGATACAATCTTTGTCGAAGTTTTGATATCTCTAAGATAATTATCGTCTTGACCACACATCAAACAAGAAGGTTCTTTATGACAGTACCATTATCAATCGATGCAAATTTTATTCACCAAACTCATGGTTTTCTACGAAGTAAATCTTTGTCGAATTGTTTTTATGAGAGAGAGAGAGAGAGAGAGAGAGAGAGAGAGAGAATGTTGCTTTAGCTAAGTTCTATCAGGCAGTTTTACTTAAATTGGACTGTACATAGTGATAGAACCTTTATACTGTTTCCCCATTAATGAGCTAGATAAAACCCTGTATCAAACTGTTTTTATTTATTTATTTATTGGCAATTGAACCATATTGTTTGTCAATGGACATTCCACCAATCACATTTCTAAACTATCTTCATCATCAAAACTCTCTGCCTCTTCAAAATTTTCATGATTCGGGTAAGTGTACCAGTCATTTTTTACATTGTACCTATTATCTTTATGTTTGTTGTCATTACACTTCCTTATTTTTGCTTAAATATCAAAATCTAACCTTATCTACTTTATCCCTTGGATCCTTAAATAATAAGCAGGTCTTTTATTAATTATCGTCAAATATCAATAGTTATTGTGTTTTCATACTATTTTGTTTGTTTCAAAGTGAATGTCTAGGTTAACTTCTTTAACTCAATCAGATGACCTTATGGAGATAGATTTCACTATGATGTATTTGAATTTTAATTTTAAAACCTTTTAAACTAATTGATATTCATTTTAGTGCCATTAAATAATTTTGATAAAGCAATGTGAACTATCGCTGAGAAAAAAAAGAGAGAGAGGAAGTAGAAGAAGTCTAGTTTATCAATAAAAGCTAGACAAGGCATTCATTATGAAACTTCAGGAGTACTACTAACACTTTTCTCTTCTCTGAAGTGAAAGATTGAAAGGATCTACAGTTCATCTATCAATAAAAATCTACAACTGTACTAGTGTCAATAATTGCTGGCTTGTTCCGTGCATGGCTAATCTTTTGCTATTTTTTGGCCTTTAAGATGAAGTTCCTTGTTAAGTTCCAGTTATTAGGGGAATTTCAAGTCTTTAAAAAATCTAAAAATAAAATAATGTGCATCGCACGTTGACAATGACTAGTTATTTTTAAATATACATAAATGAAATAATTGAATAAATCAGGTAAGAATTTTCATATTGCCTGAAGTAAGTCATCTAAATTCTAAAATAGATATATCAACCAATGATAAAATTCACTCGCTGAAATGAAATTGTTGGGTTGGATATGTAATAATAGCAAGTGCCAGCTTGCTTGGCCAACTCAAAAATAAATAACATTTTATTTCCAAATATGTTGGTATGAGTAACTTTTATCTTACTTTTAATTGGAAAAGCTACTTATTTTGAAAGTAATTCTTACTTCACTGTCAAAATAAGTAACTTCAACTTTTGCAAATAAAAGAAATTATTTTATTTTTAAGCTAACCTATTTACTTATAAGTGGACATTTAATCTTAGCCAAACATGCTAGATTAACTAGTGCTTACAGTGGTATCAAGTTTCCAACCACTAGTTGCTGCTGCGACTTCCATGCCGATATAACCACCACCAACAACCACGACTTTTTTTGCTTTCTCCTGAAAGGGGGAACATTAATACATAAATATCATCAAGAAAGTAATTACACTCCATTCAAAGAATTTTATGAACTGTAATTACCAATGAGGATATCAGTGAATCAGCATCTGCAACATCCCGGATATAGTGAACACCAGGTAAGTTTCCTCCAATTTTATCTGGAAATCTGGAGTCAAGACAAAATAATTTTTTTCATTTTTCATGTGAGATTAATTGGAACCCATCAACAAAGAAAATATATGGGTCTGATACAAACATTAACATGATATTTTTAGAGTCCCAAGATTCTGAACTCCAAATTGGTTTCAGACCAAAGCAATAGAACCAAGAAGTAAACTAAGATGATATATGGGATAAAGAATGACAAGTAAATATATAGTGAACAGTTTTAGGGACATACAGGAAATAATAACATGGAATATTCTATCCACCATCTTGTCGCTTTAAAAGAATTGAATTGGATGAAATCGAGAAGGTTTTTCCAGAAAGTTTGGTAATAAGCATATTGCAGAAACTATCTTAGGAAGGATATAGAGCTATTTAGAAACAAAGAAATCATATAAAGACCTGGAGGCTGAACATCCAGTAGCAAGAATGAGGGATCCATATTTGAGCAATTTTCCAGAATTTGTTTTCAGTGTTTGCTTTTCAATATCAACATTGACTACTGGATCTTCGTACAACATCTGTGCAAAAATGATGAGCATAATTATCATAAGCACTACCAAGGTGTCAACGTAAAGCAAATCATCACTGAAACATTGCCAAGCTAAACATTTAAAGAGTCAGATTGATTTGGACATAGTTACGGCTGGTTTTAGACATATTTCCAGCAAGCTATACATTTTTTTGTAAACAAGTCTCCCCTACATCATAAAATAAAATGGAGCGAGCATAGTTAATAGATTAACAGATTAAGTAGAGGCAGAAAATCCACATTTTTGGGCTCCATAAAATAAATTAAAGGTTATTACCTATTATCAATTAATTCATTAATTAAGTTAATCCAAGCGTCGGATCATCATATAGTAGTTCTATCAGATGGGGCTTTTTAAGTCAACTGAAGAAATCAATCCAAATCAACATGGACTTTCTAAGGATTCAAATGATCAGCAGAGCACTGAAGCCTGAAATAGGTTTCCAAAACAAACCCAAAATTGACTTATTGAATATTTCACAAGTTATGGATCCAGATTCTAAACACCATTTCACCAAACAAATTGCAGTCTACATAATATGGCACACTCGAGGCAAAAAGAAATTTCATAACTAAAACTCAACTCCTTTTAGTTTATTGCCAGATTGAAATTTTGAGAAAATCATCATTTCATTACAATCCAAATCTATTTAGATGGTATTCTGCCAGCCAAGCATGTCATATAGAAGTAATGCTGCCACAAAATCATCAGAAAATCATTAGACATATTGAAAAATAAGAAAATGATGAAAAGGAATTACCTCTATTCCTTGGTCCTTGTACCAGTCAGGAGTTTGCCTTTCTCCACCTGAGCCAACGCAAGTATGGAAACCCTAAAACAACATAGATTTAATTACAATTATCAATATATGAAGAAAGAATAATGCTATGTAGAACCAGCCTACGTGTCTTTAACTGATAAGTCATTTTAAATGAGACTGATGTCCTCACATTTAATATTATCAGTTAATGATATTTGAATGTCACCTATTCTAGTAACACCAATGGGTCTAGATAGCATTACTCATGAAGAAAACCTACTACGACAAATATCGCAATTGCTACTTAAAATAGACAGTCTCGAAACCTTTTCTTACCATTCATAGGATAAAATGTGCACAAACTTTGCAGTTATATTATATTTCATGCTTAATGCACCACTGAGGCATATATAGTAATTGAAAGGCAGACTTGATCCAGTTAGAAATGTAAAGGTTAATGTCACAAAAACCCTCGAGAACCCAATAAAATCTTGTCACACTAAGTTCAAATCAGAAATCAAGCTGCACCCACCGGCAATCGGGCTGGCTTCTTATCCAAAGGGAACAAATAAGCTTTTGTCAACGCTGGACGCTCATACGGTGCGTATGCCTGCATTCATACAAAATATATTATTCAAAATCCAAAAAAAGTCACAAACAAAAATGTAAAGTGATAAATTAATTAAGACAAATTAACAATCACTAGCCATATATTTTTTATCACCCTGATTCCAGATATAATAAAAGACTTCATCCCATAGCACAGCCCTTAGAGTTACGGGCACACATAGACGAGCCCGGATGTTTTACAGCATATCATTAATCAGAGATATTCTTCATATTAGCCATCTCCCATTGGTCAATGTGAATTATTATTATTATTATTATTATTATTATTATTATTATTATTATTATTATTATTTATTTTGGTTTAGAATGCCTACTTTATAGATCAAAAGACAATACTTTTTCACATTATAAGTAGATATGGGTCAAAATGGACGAGCTGTGAGTGCATTGCAGATTGATTCATTTAGTCTAGTCTTTTAGATGACTCGAAAAGCTCAACTAGCTTGACAAGTTCGGAGAGTAGGCTAATGTTAGGAAAGTCAATAATATCCCAACATTCATGGGACCAATATATGATATATTAACTGTAGGATCATTACATTCCTATTATATTTTGATTTCCTAGAACATATTAGCACAATTATGGGAAAACACTTGTATAAATATATGTCTTGTGATTCAATAAAATCATTCAATTACAGCCACATTATTCTTCTTTTTTCATGGTATCAGAGCAGGGAACAATACCCTAGCTTTCCTCCTTTATTCCTTTTTTCTGGTCATCGACATGGCGAATGAAAAAATTCTGAACATGGCGAATCAGCAGCCTGCGAATAAAGGCAGTCAAGATGCTATCAATTCCTATTCGATCCACCACTCCGACCATCCTGGAATGATACTTGTTTCCAAACCCCTTAATGGGGACAATTATTCGACCTGGAAGAGAGCCATGGGCATCTTTTTGAATGCCAAATCCAAATTGGGTTTCGTAGATGGAACAACCAAAGTGCCATCAGCCACAACCAATCCGGAAGAATATGCATCGTAGAAAAGATGCGACGATATGGTGCTATCATGGATTCTTAATTCCATCGCACCAGATATTGCAGAGTGTTATCTTTTCAGCCAATGCTCAGGAAGTCTAGAAAGACCTTCAAGGTCGTTTTTCTCAAAGCAATGCTCGTATTTTTCAGATTGAAAGGGACATTGCTTGTCTTGCTCAAGACCAGTTGATTGTTGCTGCCTACTACACAAAGCTTAAAAGGTTGTAGGATGAACTAGGCTCGTATGATGACACTACATGTTCTTGTGGCGCATACAGTAAGAGGCGCAGACTGATGCAATTTCTTATGGGACTGAATGAGTCCTACAGTGCTATTCGAGGGCAGATTCTTTTGATGAATCCATTACCTGATGTTGCCCAAGCTTACTCTTCCATTATACAGGAAGAGAAGCAGCGTAACCTAGGTGCTGCACGTGAGACAACTGAGAGCTTAGCTATGGTCGTTAGAAGGGATGAACCAATAGCTCTGCCGTTCGACATAAACAAGGTTCTTCTCGGTACTACTCATCTAATCTCAAATCTTTGCATTGCTCTTATTGTAATCAAGACAATCATGAACGAGAAAAATGTTGGAAATTGAATGGATACCAACCAGGACACCCAAAACATCTATCAACCAGGTCCAGTCATTCTAGGCACAGCAACAGCCATCAGTCTTTTGTTAACAGCGTCAAAGATGGTCCAATAACACAGGATATCCAATCAATGACGAATGGACTCTCTAATTTACAAATTCAACAAATATTGTCCATTGTGAATGGTAAAACCACACAACAATCTGTCAACCCTACGGCAAATACTGCTAATACTTCCTCAAGTTTTTCACAATCTCAGTTGATCATCGATAGTGGTGCAACAGACCACATTACTTCATCTCCAACTTTACTTGTCAACAAGAGAAAGAATACTTCTTTACCACCAGTTGTTATGCCAAGTGGAGAACAGGCTCCAATCATCTCTACTGGAAACATACCTTTGAATTCGTTTTTTTCTTTAAAAAATGTCCTTGGAGTGCCATCTTGTAAGGTTGATCTAATGTCTGTGAGTCGAATTACAAGAGACCTCAATTGCTCAGTAACTTTCTCCCCTTATTAGTGTATTTTGCAGGACTTGATGACGAAGACGACGATTGGTTTGGGTAAACAACGAGACGGGCTATATTACTTAATTGCAATGGCAGCAGAGAAAACAAAACATAAACTACAATCTGCTGCAGCCATTACTACCCGTTCCTCATGTTCTCCAGTCACCTCTTCCACACATTTATGGCATTGCCGATTGGGGCATTTATCTTTCTCTAGATTTGATTTTATGGCAAAAAATTTGTTAAATTTCCCTTTCCAGTTCGATAATAATTGCAATGTTTGTGCACTTGCAAAACAAACTCGACTTCCGTTTTCTAATAATTCCATTTCATCAATTAAACCTTTTGAATTAATCCATTGTGATATTTGGGGTCCTTACAAGATTCCCTCCCTGTCTGGTGCTAAAATATTTTTTGATTATTGTGGACGTCTTTTCTCGATTTACATGGGTTTTTTTCATGCACCATAAGAGTGAAACACAACATTTACTTGCCAATTTTTTCTCTTTTGTCCAAACACAATTCAATACTCCTATAGCCAACATTCGGGTTGACAATGGAGGGGAATTTTTTTCTATGCGAGAATTTTTCAAACAGAAAGGCACCAATTATCAATATTCTTGCATCTATACCCCTCAACAAAATGGGGTAGTCGAGCGCAAGCATAGACACATTCTTGAGTCAGCACGAGCCCTTCGATTTCAAGCCCATCTTCCTTTACGTTTTTGGGCAGAATGCGTCTCCACTGCTGTCCTTATCATTAATCGTTTGCCTTCGCCAATTCTTTCTCGTCAAACTCCTTTTGAACGCCTATATGTTAAGATTCCTTCTTATTCTCATCTTAAGGTTTTCGGCTACCTAGCATATGCAACTGATGTGCACATCTCTCATAAATTCGCTCCTTGTGCCATAAGATGTGTTTTTCTTGGTTATCCAGCTGGCCAGAAAGCTTACAAACTTTATGACCTTAATGCTCATCGGGTGTTTACCAGGCGTGACGTTGTCTTTCATGAACATATTTTTCCCTATGAACCCATTCCATCCACTACCCAAAATCAAACATTTGTCATTCATGTTGTTGTCTCATATGCTTCCTCTACAGATTCCATTTTAAATGCTCAACCATCACCACCATCCGCCTCCACGCCGAACCCTATTCTTCCCACTCCTAATAGTCCTACACCTCCAACTGCACTAGCCTTACGTCGTTCTCAAAGACCTCTTGTTCCTCTTACGTGATTTTGTTTGCAATCAAGTGACGTCTCGCAAATCATTGTCGCTTTCGTCATTGGATCCACCACAAGGTACACGGTATCCTCTTTGTAATTTTCTCTCTTATCATCGTTACTCACCACAGCATCACTCCTTTATTGCTACTGTCAGCCAGGATACTAAGCCTACCTCGTATGCCGAAGCAGCTTCTCATCCGCACTGGCAAGAAGCAATGCAATCTGAATTGGCTGCTTTGGAAGCCAACCACACTTGGTCTCTTACTTCCCTTTATTTGCAAGAAGCCTATTAATTGTCGTTGGGTTTATAAAATAAAACACAACTCAGATGGTACTCTTGAGCGTTACAAAGCTCGTTTGGTTGCCAAAGGTTACACGCAACTTGAAGGTATTGACTATCATGACACTTTCTCCCACTGCTAAAATGAATACTGTCCGTTGTTTATTTGCTTTAGCGGCTGCCCAGAATTGGTCTCTTCACCAACTTGATGTCCAAAATGCTTTTCGTCATGGTGACCATGAAGAAATTTATATGTCTCCACCTCCTGGTTTTCAGCGACAGGGGGAGAACTTAGTGTGTCGCCTCAACAAATCATTATATGGCTTAAAGCAAGCCTCTCGTCAATAATTTGCCAAATTCTCTACATCCATCCATGCTACTGGATTTGTTCAATCCAAAGCAGACTATTCATTGTTCACATGTCGGAAAGGGAAATCATTTACAACATTATTAATACATGTTGATGACATTCTTATTACGGGTAATGATCTCACAGCCATATCTGCTCTTAAACAATTTCTGCACAATCATTTTCGGATTAAAGATTTGGGTGATTTGAAATATTTTCTGGGCATTGAAGTCTCCCATTCAAAGAAAGGTATTTCCATCTCGCAAAGAAAATATACTTTAGAAATTCTAAAGAATAGTGGTTTTTTGGGAGCTAAACCCGTGAACTTTCCAATGGAGCAAAACATAAAGCTCTCAAATGAAGGTGATTTAGTTGGGAATCCATATCAATATAGGCGACTTGTTGGAAGCCTAATTTATTTGACAATTACCCGGCCAGACATCACTTATTCGGTGCATGTGCTGAGCAGATTCATGCATGCACGTAAACCACATATGGAAGCTGCATTGCGAGTGGTGCGTTATTTGAAAAATAAACCAGGTCAAAGTTTGTTTTACCCTTCTCAGAATGATTTGTCTTTACGAACCTATTGTGATTCGGATTGGGCAAGTTGCCCAACTTCTCGTAAATCCACTACAGGATATTGTGTTTTTTTGGGATCCTCTCTTATCTCCTAGCGAACAAAGAGACAGAGAACCGTATCTTTATCCTCAGCAGAAGCTGAATACAGAGCCATGGCAGGTACATGTTGCGAATTATCTTGGTTGCGCTTATTGCTGAAAGACTAAAGAATATTACATCTGAAGCCAGCATTATTGTATTGCGATAATAAAGCAGCTTTACACAGCGGCCAATCCAGTTTTTCATGAAAGAACCAGACATATAGAGATGGATTGTTACTTTATTCGTGACAAAATACAAGATGGTTTGGTGGCAACCGAATATGTTTCTTCAGCTAACCAACTTGCAGATGTTTTTACCAAGCCATTGGGAAAGGAACCCTTTTCAACGATGATACGCAAGTTGGGAGTTCTTGATATTCACTCTCCAACTTGAGGGGAGTGTTAGGAAAGTCAATAATATCCCAACATTCATGGGACCAATATATGATGTATTAACTGTAGGATCATTACATTCCTATTATATTTTGATTTCCTAGCATATATTAGCACAATTATGGGAAAACACTTGTATAAATATATGTCTTGTGATTCAATAAAATCATTCAATTACAGCCACATTATTCTTCTTTTTTCAGCTAAAGATGGTCTACTTTAAATTGTTCTTTCCATTTTCTTTGCCATTACAACCTCTCTCCAACCCTCTTTGTCTACATCCACACTACAAACCCATCCTCCCTCTTCACCTCTACCGGGATTTTAGAAGACGAAAAAAATAAGAGAATACCATAATGATGGAATAATGAATGAAATATCCGATTCTTCTTGAAAAAATTCCTATTATTATCAGTCAAATAAGACTATATATGTTATGTAAATCAAACTAAAGAAAATATGATTACCTCTTTGGAGACAATGCAAAGCTTGCCACTAGCCATTCCATGCTCTACAAAAGTCCGAGCTGCATATCCTGCTGCATTCCCACCTCCAACTATCACAAACCTGCAATCACCCATCTTTAAATTCATAGAAACAAAAACGAAATATACAAAATTGATTAAAGAGTGTCACGACCAATTCTTCCAAAAGCAAATTGCAATCAAATCCTTAATCACCCACGACAAGACTCGGGAATCCACTCAAAAGATTGTTCATTCCGCACCCCGCATAAATAAATTTGAGAACTTACTCCCGATTTTCATTGGCGAAAGAGGAAGCAGAGACAGTGAAGCATCTACGGAAGCTTCTGGAAGGAAGTGAACAAGAACCCTGATGAATTCGATTCAAGGGAGCTGACTGTGGACACCACAGTGAAAGCCCATGCTTCAATGAAAGTGTGTTTGATATGCTCGCCATTATCAATCTACGAACTGTACCCTTCAACAAGAAGAGTTAGAAGAATGAATTCACAACGAGTTTCTAAAAAGCGAGAGACTTTAGAAAGCAAAGATTGGACCTGATGAAGACATTGGGATCAATAGGTGTGATGATCTTTATATATTTTATGGGAAAACAGTAAAATTATTTCTGGAATTTGATTATTCAATGATGGGCTGGCTCTTACGAAGGTTGAAGAGTCACGGAGAAGAGAGTTAGACACGTTCTCTCTCTTCGCTCTATATATGTGTACGTGTACGTCGATTGATTGAGTGGAAGGGGCACGAGAGTGTTTTGGGAGAGTGGCAAAATGCAAAGCTGCCACATGTAAGTTTGACATTCATCATGCCTCAAAATCAAGATTATTAATTTGAATTATACACTTTCAAATCAAGGATAAAACTACCGTAAGATTTGATAGAAAATTTGACATAATTGAACGTGACAGTAAATAATTGAGCCCCACGTTTGAGCTACATTATTTTTCTCGTTTTCATTTTTCTACTCATTTTCAATCACACGTTGTTCAATAAAATAATATTTTACATCACATCAATAACTTCTTTCTTTTTCAATCATATATTCTTCATCACATCAACAATAAAAATGCATTCCTACTCCCAAAATATATACCAGGGCTCAATAAAAAAGTTGACTTTTTTTAAACTATCCAGTAATAAAATGTCACGTGGTATCATGCCAAACTTTATGTCGACCTTGATGTTCATGTAATATGATTGTCAAATCAATATTCATGATTTTGACACGTAGAAGAATGTCAAATTAGTTGTACAAAAGAAATGTACAACTAATTTAATTCAACAAAATGCGGTCCACCATTGGAGGTCTTTACGATGATTTTGGAGTTAGCAATGGGCACCATAACCATGGGCAGACGCAGAGGTTAAAAATTAGGGGGGCATAATCAAGCGTACAAAAAATTGGGAGAAATTTTACAATTAAAAATTTACGTCTAAACAAATCATACCCCATATAATTTTGCATCCAAAA
>CAIGRH010223658.1:0-13840 GCA_903798295.1 Fraxinus nigra | reverse complement strand
GCCCCTACTTTTGTGTAGACCTAAACAAAGCATTGATCAAATCGATTGAAATCGACTCAGGTCACATTGAATTGGTTATGGGTTAAGACTCCCAATGGCTAATCGACTCGACCCGACTCTTTAAAAAAAGTTTTAAAAAGAATTTCAATTTAGAGTTAAACTTTAAAATAGAAAAAAATAAAAACAAAACATAAATCTTAATTTTGATTTACAATCCAAAAGATACCCAAAAAAAAAGAAAAAAAAAAGGAAAAGAGAAGAAACTATTACGGGCCTTTTTGGAGGCCCTAGTCACCCACACCTCGTGCCTGCCACGTGGACGAACTAATCTAGCATCACCAACGTGTCAGTCAAATTGAGTCCTTATAGGACTAGCCGATTCCATCTGGCGAATTGGGACGCTAAAGCCCCCTAAAGGTCTGAACTCATCCACCATCAACGGTGGATGCGAAGGCCCGCACTCCGCACCCGCTACGCTTTACAATTCACCTCGCTGCACCTCTACCAAAATCTCTTGTGAGATCTATCTAAAGTGATTGACGGGACATGTGACAGGTTACGAACGGTCAACTCATCTACTATGTCAGGTATCATTTAATGCCCACCAACCTGTGAATTGACAAATTGACGTCCAGGATCTGATGCCACGTGTCCTTCCATCATACGGTTCTCATCTTCCTTTCTTTAGTATAAATATCCTCATTTGTAATGAAAGGATGATCCAAAAATTTTGGGTATTCTTTAACACCTTCTTTTAAAAAAAAGACCTCATACCATATCTGCATATATCCTCAACCACATCCCGGTGACCATTTCACCATCGGATATCACTTTTCGATTGATTGAAGTACTGACTTGACCGTTGGAGTGCTCATGTTTGATTCTACCCTCACTAGAAAAGGCCACGAGTGACTAACGGCGTGCTATCGTGTGCAGAAAGGAACATACGCGAAGATTTATTCTATTGACCACGTGTCAAAGCCATTTTTCAGAGTCAACATATTAGCGCCGTCTATGAGAAACTTACTGTAACCACGAATATCCACACGAAAGACAAAGCTTGTCAGAACATCCGGTTGATTTTTTTCATTGAAAGAGGGATTTGTTCTTGAAGAAATGATAAATAGTCGTGAACTAAAATTAGCTTTATTTGGAAGAGGACATACAACTTCGAACCCATGAGTTCCAACAACGAAGTGGTGAATCCAATGAGAGTAATGGATGTCTCTGAAGAAGAGATCATCCGAAATAATGTCACGTATCAACGACCTCATCATCGGTATCGCGGGGTGGAAGAACTGCCACGTGACTGACGGCTAAAGTGGCTCGCATGACTACTAATATGAGGAATATTGTGACTTAAAATGCGACCATGCAGGAACTCCTCACGCAAGTGCAAAATCAAGAAGGTTTCTAGGACTATCAATATCCTCCGCAATTGACCCACAATCGGTGAGTCTAAGCGGAGTCGAGCCGGAGAACTCATCTGAGTCTACAGAAAGAAGCTCCGATTGAAAGAGAAGTGAGAATGGACACATCCCCTACATGTCACCCCGACTGACAACATCCTTCCTGGAGAAGATAACTTTTCCCCAGATTATGAAGAACGGCCTCAGAGGTCTGTAAGCATTCTTGATTGAATCGAACGGATACCTAGAAATAGATTT
Source organism: Fraxinus nigra (assembly GCA_903798295.1). Lineage (NCBI taxonomy): Eukaryota > Viridiplantae > Streptophyta > Magnoliopsida > Lamiales > Oleaceae > Fraxinus > Fraxinus nigra. Next base: position 12,173 of record CAIGRH010223658.1, on the reverse strand, counting down.
CAGTCCACCCATCAAACGGTTCGTCCATAAGAACACGTGCAAAGTCAAGAGGTCCAGACCCCTCCTTCTAGGAATAGGCGAGAAAGACGGAACCTAGTGGATAGGGAAAATCGAGGTGAAACTGCACTACAACCACCTCACCCTTCCGCAGACGGGGACGATTCTAACGGACCGTGTCGATCTTATGAGCTTGACGATGACGGTGACAATCTTCCATTCTCCACAGAGCTCCGTAGTTTTCTTATGCTTTAGAACTTTGTTCAACCTAAAATTCATAAGTATAAAGGGAAAGGTGACCTAGAGAAGTACCTAAACAAATACAAAACGCAAAGGGGCCTCGATGCTCCTTACCCGTCCTAAGTGCAGGGTTTTCCACTTAACACTTAGCGGCGTGGTTGAAGTATGGTATAGCATGTTGTAACTTATCAACATCAGGAGCTGGCGAACCTTAAAAAGGCATTCTTAAACCAATACTTGTCAAGGAATGAGGGAGAGGCGCCCATCCAGCTCTTCTAGGATATGAGGCAAGCAGCGGGAGAAACCTGAAAAGTTACATTGCCCGCTTTACTGATGAAATAACTTATTGCGAACAAGTAACTGACAAGGAAGCCCTTTCAGCCCTAAAGGGAGGACTAAATATGAATACATTGTTCTGGAGAGATGTTCGAAGCAAGAACCACTTCACCTACAAAAAACTGGTAGAGATGATGAAAATCGAAATTGTTAACGAAGAAATGATTGATCACCAGAACAAGGAGGCACAAGGACTCCCTCAGTCCCAAAGGTAGATCGACAAAGGACTCACATCTCAGATCATAAGCTAGCAATGGACTCAGACTGGACATGCAGTCGCTCCTACTTCAGGACAAGCGCGGCCACAACCACCTTAAATGCTGTACAAACGCTAGTCTACGAAAATGTTGGACCTAGTACCAATAATCCAACTAGAAACACTGTGCCGCCTTCTACCTCTAGAAACAGGGAAGATGCGGGAGACTAAGAGATAGGCCACAAGAGGAGCAATGATCTTATTGTACTTTCCATCATTTTCATGGTCACGACATGAGTGAATGCCAGAGGTAACTAAGTCGAGGAGCAACCTTCGCAACACTAGAGAGAACCGACCAAAATGAAACACCTAGGCGAAGCTCTCCAAGGAGAGGTGAAACGAGGTAACACTTACCCTAGAATGAAAAAAATGAAGATAGGGAGAGACCCAGAAGTGAACAATGACCTAGGAAGGACTTGACCACCTCGAACGAACACCAACCCATTTGGGAGATCGACACAATCATTGGGGGACAACACGTAGAGATGAGTCCAGAAATGCGTAGATGAACTATACTAGGGATCTACTATGGCCAGCTATATAGTAAGCCAATCTCAGGGGTGAGGTCTGTAGAGCCTATAACTTTCACTCAAGAAGATGCGGCCGGTGTGCACTATCCCCACTGTGACGCACTGGTTTTAAGGGTCGTGGTGACTCAGAACGGATTGAAGTGCATGCTAGTGGAAATGGGAGTTTGATCAATATCATGTTCGATTCCACTTATGATAAGATGGTAGTGGACCACGAGCTCACTCTCATGACTTCCCTTTTGTATGGATTCATTGGAGATAGCATTGTCCCAAGAGGGAAAATCACCCTGACTGTTGAAATGGGAACCCCCACCTCTGGTAGCACACCTTTTATGGAGTTCTTAGTGGTTGACCGTCGATCCGCATATAATGGAGTGTTAGGAAGACTAGCCTTGAAGGAGTTGTGGGAAGTCAGCTCTATCTACCACCTATGTATGAAATTTCCCACAAAACGAGGAAGAGCCAATGTCTAAGGTGATCAGATGGGCTCAAGAGAGTCAACTCCTTGAGGAAGGCTGAGCCACGAGGATTTAACATGGTACTTCTCGAAACAGAGATGACAGAGGCCCATGAAGAAGGGCAACCCCCGACGGAAGATGTCGAGATGGCTGAAGCTTTTTAAAGGGCCGACCTGAAAAGGTAGCCCTGGATGAACTAGACCCTCGAATATTTGAATTGGAATCACAAATTGCTCCAATGGAAGAACTTGAGAGTTTTCTAGTAGACTCCCAAAACGTTTCCAAAGTCTTGTAGGTCCAAAAAGACTTAGGAGAAGAGACGAAGGGACAATTGAAAGACTTCATCCACAAAAACTTAGACGGATTTGTATGGAAGCACGAAGACATGATTGGAATAGACCCAAAGGCCAGTTGCCATCACTTGTCAATTGACCCGAGGCGTGCTCCACACAGGCAGAAGAGAAGGGCATTGAATACGGAAAGATACGATGCTCTAAAAGAAATGGAAAAACTGATCAACAATGACTTCATTAGGGAGGCCACCTATCCGAAGTGGATATCCAATCATGTGCTAGTAAAGAAGTACAACGGTAAGGACAACTTTCCACTTTCTCGAATAGACCAATTGGTAGATTCGACTACTGGACATGAGCTGCTATGTTTTATGGATGTTTATTCGGGTTACAGTCAGATTCCCATGTACCCAAGCAATGTGGACAACACTTCTTTCATCACAGATAGATGATTGTATTGCTATAAGGTAATGTCCTTTGGCCTGAAGAATGCATGAACCACTTACCAAAGATTGGTCAACAAGATGTTCGTCGATCAACTCGGCAGAACGATGGAAGTCTACGTCGATGACATGCTCATGAAAAGTCTCTACGCCAAGGAGCATATAAGGCACTTGGATGAAGCCTTCCAAATCCTAAAGAGATATCAGATGAGACTGATAACATCCGATAAGTTCTTGGTATACATTGTAAATCAGAGTGAAATTAAAGCAAACCTGGAGAGGATCAAGGTTTTGATTGAAATGAGGTCGTCACAAAAACCAAAGGAGGTACAACGGCTTAAGGCAGTGTAACCGCACTCAATTGCTTCATATCTAACACCATCGATAGGTGTCTTCCCTTATTTAAGATTCTCAAAGGGGGGAAGAGGTTCCAATGGATGCCAGAGTGCGATGAGGCATTCCAAGTGTTGAAAAGGTACATTGGACATGCACCTCTCCTAAGAAAGCCAAATGAGGGCGAACCGTTGTTGCTTTACTTAGCTATAGCTAAAGACACAATCATCTCGATCCTTATAAGGGAATAAGGGACTCACCAATTTCCCATTGACTACGTAAGCAAAGCTTTGTTACCTGCAGAAGTGCATTACTCCGATATGGAAAAGTTCGCTCTTTTCCTGGTCACCGCATCTCGAAAGATGAGGCCGTATTTCCAGGCCCACATCATCCATGTACTGACGAATTTCCCCATAGGCAAGTTCTTCAGAAGCTAGACACTTTAGAGAGGCTGCTGAAATGGGTGATAGAGCTCAGTGAGTTTGACATAACATATACACCCAGAGCCGCAGTCAAAGGGCAGGCGCTGGTCAACTTTGTTACTGAATTTGCCAAGGCCCCAAGGTCGAAGTGAATATGGAATCGACTGAGTCTCCCACCTGGAGCCTCTTCGTAGACGGCTCTTCTGGGAATCCATTTCAATAGCAGTGGTGGTCTTGGAAAGCCCGAAGGGACACACGCTCAATTGTGCATTAAGGCTTGGATTCAAAGCGTCCAATTATGTAGCTGAGTATAAAGTACTCATGGTCGGCCTCCGTCTACCTAAGGAGCTTCAAGTGAAAAGGTTGGCCATCAACAACGATTCACGGCTCGTGGTAAACCTGTTAATGGAAGCTTCGTGGCTAGAGACAAGCATATGGAGGCGTACCTGAAACTAGTTATGGACTTTCTTCCTAACTTTGAGAAGTTTGAACTGGTCCAGGTACCCCTCTAGGAAAACTCTTACGCTGATACTATGTCAAAACTGGCCAGCAGCAAGGATTCAGAGCTCCTTAAAGTGGTTCCTATAGAATACCTCGCTGAACCTTCAATCAAAAAATGAGAGAAAGCAATGTGGATAGAGAGCACTCTGCCATGGATGCAACCTATCATTACTTTTCTAAAAGAGCAAACATTGCCCGACAACGACGTCGAAGCTCGACGGCTTCGGAGGAGAGTTGCTCACTTTATTCTACATGATGATGTTCTATACAAGAGAGGTTTTTCGTCCCCTCCCTAGATGCACGGGGTGAAGAGACAAATTACATCCTAAGGAAGATTTATGAAGGGTTTTACAAAAATATTCTAGAGGGCCGACGTTGGTCCACAAAGTGACCAAATAAGGATACTACTAGCCCACCCTGAAAAGTGACTCAATAGAATTCATACGCAAGTGCGATAAATGTCAGTGCTTCTCCAATGTGCAGAGACAACCCTCACAAGAGCTTACAGTTGTATCAAGCCCCTAGCCGTTTGTCAAATGGGGAGTTGATTTCATTGGCCCCTTGCCAAAAGGAAGAAGGAGTGCATGCTTCGCCATAATCGCAATTGATTACTTTACAAAATCGGTCGATGTAGAGCCGTTGTCTAAAATCACCAAGGTGAACACCTCCAAATTTCTCTGGAAGAACATTATATGTAGGTATGGCATTCCCTACTCCTTGGTTTCAGATAATGGCAAGCAATTTGATGACAAGAAAATCATGGATTTGTGCAATGAGCTCAGGATTAAGAAGTATTTATCAACGTAGTATCACCCCTAAGCTAACGGTCAGGTCGAAGCGGTCAACAAGACCATCAAACTTAACCTGAAAAGGAAGTTAGATGCTTTAAAAGGGGTTTGGGTTGATGAACTTCCCTAGGTTCTTTAGGCCATACGAACCCTTTGTAGGACGGCAACTTAGGAGACCACATTCGCTATGACTTACAGAGCTGAAGCCATGAGTCCAGTGGAAGTAGGAGTACGTTTCCCTTGCCGCATTTACTTTAACGAAATAGCGAATGATGAGCCGGGAAGGCTTGAGCTTGAAAAAGAAAAGAGAGATGTCTCTCAAATCAGGCCGCTACCTACCAACGCAAGATAATATGTTACTACAATGCCAAAGTGAAAAAATGGCATTTTTCATTGGCGATTTGGTGCTCCGACAGGTATTCCCATCTTCAAAAGAGCCGAGAACAAGAACGCTAGGGCTGAACTGGGAAGGCATGTACCGCGTTACTGAAGAAGTGCGTCCTAGTATGTACAAAATTGAAAATTTGGAGGGCAAAATGATGCCTCATCCCTGGAACATCGAGCACTTGAGGAAGTATCATCAGTAAGGGGATCATTGCTATCCTGTAAATATTGTGTCAAATAAATAAACTAATTTCCACTTCTGCACCGATCTCAAACAAACGGACAATGCCCACTCCATCAGAAGAGGTGCGAGTACCACCTCTGATGAAGCATATCAAGTACACTCACATGTCTTCACCCTTTGCCAAGGCGCATATGCCCCCAATGGGTTACCTCAATCAAGGATGTCCACTCTATCAGGGGAGGTGCGGGTGCCACCTCTGATGAAGCAGATCAAGTGTTTTCATACTTCACCTCTTGTCGAGGTACATATGCCCCCAAGCGGTCACTTCAATCAAGGGTGCCCACTCCATCAGGGGAGGTGTGGGTGCCATCTCTAAAGAAACGGATCAAGTGTTTTCATACTTTACCCTTTGCTGAGGTGCATACGCCCCCAAGGGGTCACCTCAAATAAGGATGTCCAGTCTGTCAGGGAAGTTGTGGGTGCCACATCTGACGAAGCGTATAACTGTTCACATTAGGCGAAGTATTTACACTTTCAGTTTTTTAGCTTCTTCCATTTTCTTAAGTGGTTAGTTTAGCCGAAGTGTTTATACTTGCAATTCATCTGGCTTCTTCCATTTCATTAAGTGGTTAAGCTTAGGCGAAGTGATCACACAATTCAGTTATTTTTTTAAATAGTTATGTTGGCATGTTAGTGCGTTTGGAATGAAGCGACAAGGAAAAAATTAAAGAAATAAATTTCATTACTGAACAAAATCATGGTCGAAGCCGTTACATTAATGAATGAAAAGAAAAGACTAAGGGTCTATATTTATAATGTCCCCCGCTTCCACCTCCTCTTGAGGTGCCTCCTCCTCGGCTTCCATTTTGATTGACCTCCAGTAGGGCCCTGAACTCTTCCTCAAGGAAGGCTATGTCGAGCTCAGGATGTACCTCTCTTAAATGGGACATCATCTCTTGGGCACTTCATGAAGCTAGTAGTTGGCGAAGTCATCGTACTCCTTAGTTTGCTCAAAGTTGTCGATGTATTTATGGACTGCCGCCTCACCCGCTATCTTCACTTCGGCCTTAAGGGATTCAATCTCTTTTTTTTAGCTTTAGAGAGCATCCTGAGTTCAGTTTTCTCTTTGTTGGCTTGTACAAATGCCTCAGAGGCAATCCGTGGTGTTCAGTGGATTGGTTGATCCTGTTAGTCAAGGCTACCACTTGGGAAACTGACTCGTGAAGTTTATTGTTTAATTGATTCACTTGTATTTCAGCAGAGTCAAGCTTCACCCGGCCTCAGTCCTCTTTTCCTCGACCTTCTTTTTTGCCCTCCTTACCTCCTCTTCCCAACTTTTCGAGGCCTCAACCCTTTGCTCCAATTCCTCATTTTTCTTCCGAAGTCCCCGGATCCAGTCTTTATCCGCCATGCCAATGCTTAGAGCCCTAGCCACACAAGCGTTATTGGCAGCTAGAAGATCCTCCACCTTGTAAAATACGATATGATATTGCCAATCCCTGGTCCAATACTTGTTATGGACTAGGCGGCCGAAGCAGTTTTCGGAGTCAACATTTCCAGTACTGCTTTGGGGAGGTCATCCTCCTTGCTTCCCAGGAAATAGGCCGTTCGCAGACCTTTTCAACCTCTTTCGAATTTTTCCCTCATTCGGGATTGTAGATATAGGCTCAATGGCCTTAGGGGCTTCATGAGGGGCTGCAACAGTCACCCCGACTGGAATGGCGAGAGGAGGTCTGGCCACTGTGGCCAGATCGTTTCCTCATAATGAGGGAGGTGTCTTCATTCGCCTCATCTTCTTCAATAGGCTATTGGCTATTACTTATAGAGCTCAGCGTCTCAGCCTACTTCTTGTAAGCGACTGTGCTAGTTTTGAGAATTTTCGCCCCAGCGACGCTCCGACGAATAGTGGCGAAGTCCGGCCTCAAATGCTTCTTCTTCAAGAAATTGTCTACAAGAATAAAACAGTTAGCATCTCCCAAGTATGCCCAAATATGCACCAATCGAGCAGTAGAATGTACTGACCTTGGGTCGCCATCAATCCGTGTAGAGTGAAGCTGTTGTTTTTGTCAATCAATTCGGCGTAGCTCCGGTCTTTGATAGACTGCTTGTAAATTTTACTGATGATATCCTAATCCTCCTCGGAAATTTCTTACCTTAGAAGAGAGCCTACAAACAACAAAAATATTAAGCCATAAGAAGTCGTTTAAGTAAAATCGACTAGGAGAGATTATTTACTGGAGTAGGATGTGTGGACGGTGAGGAAAGCCATGAGGTCGTCCTCCATGGTGTCCCATCTCTTAGTTGTCCAGAACCATGACTTTAGCCACTCCTTTATGGAAGTTGGCATATCTACAACGAATGGGGAGTGGGATCCCTAAGGGGATAAGTAATACCACATCATGCTCTTCTTCCCTCCGGCCACGCTATTTGAAAAATAAAAGGAGTGAAAAACGCTAAAGGACATATCTATGCCAAGGTTGGCCTGACACCAGAGCATCCACAACCCAACCATTTGAGACCAAGAGTTGGGATGGAGCCAACCCATAAGAGTGTAGGGCTAACTTAAAGAATGGGTGAAAATGAAGTCTAAGGCTTGCTCTGAACAAGTTTTCACTCACAGCCACACAACCCGACCTGGGATAGCACGCTCTCTCACTAGGGTCGGGTAGGAAAAATCCTATGTTATTTGAACCTTGAAAACCCTTCTATATTTCTCTAAAGTTTCTGCGGTAGCCTTAGAACGGTAACTAGAAGGCCCTTACTGGATTGAGGTGTCAACGGGCGGAGCAGATAGTCTCCAAATATTCTCTCCTAACCTAATGGCCCTACTTATCTCCTCCGAAGAGAGAGCTAGTGACTCCCCTATACCCGAACTCTCCTGCGCCTCACCTTTCACTTGTAGTCAAGCTTGAACTTTCGGTGACCATTTTGAAGATTTTTCAAAGAAAAAGGAGATAGAAGCACATAAGTCTACCTAGAGTTTAGTTAAAAGTAAAGAGTTGTCGAAAGTCCCAAATTGGTCGACGGAGTTCTACAATCTTGCTCGCCGGAAAAGAAAACAAAAAAGGAAGAAATGAAGCAAGAGGTTCAGAAGTTTCAGAGATTTTCACAAAGTAAAAGTCATGGAATGAGAGACTTAGGCGGCTCATCATCACCATTGAAACCAAGAGTCACACAAGCTAATGGCCCTGATGGAATGGTGCGCTTCACGTACTAGCCCAAACGCGTCGCCTTGAGCCCATACATTTGTCTCCATGATTATCATTTAAAGTAATGGAGACGTGCCTTGGAAGCAAGCAACCCCCCCGATGATAACCTTGGGAAGTCGCGAAAGCTTTCAAATCATTAGCACACAGGCCAAGACTGTCCTATCACTTCGTCCAGCTAAGACTTCTCTTTGTAACAACTCTCTTCAGAGTTGCCAACACCTATCGCTTCGTCCAGATACGACTTCTCTTTGCAATAACTCTCTTCAGAGTTGCCAAGACTTATCGCTTCGTCCAAGCTAGGACCTTTCTTTGCAACTACTCTCTTCAAAGATGCCAATACCTATCGCTTCGTTCAGCTAGGACTTTTCTTTGCAACAATTTTCATCAGAGCTGCCAACTTCCATCGTATCGTCCAGCTAGGACTTCTCTTTGCAACGGCTCTCCTTAGAGTTTCCAACTACCATTGCTTCGTCCATATAGGACTTCTCTTTACAACAACTCTCTTTAGATGCTAACATATATCGCTTCATCCAGCTAGGACTTCTCTTTGCAACAACTCTCTCTCCTCTCTTTATAGCAACTCTCTTCAAAGTTGCGAACACCTATCGCTTCATTCAACTAAGATTTCTCTTTTTGCAACGACTCTCCTCGGAGTTGCCAACTCCCTTCGCTTCATCCCGATAAGACCTCTCTTTGCAATAACTCTCTTCAGAGTTGCCAACACTTACGCTTCGTCTAAGCTAAGACTTTACTTTGCAACAACTTTCCTCAAAGTTACCGACACTCTTCACTTCGTCATTCAGCCGGGACGTCGTTTTTCCACACCTATTTGCCTCTCCTACAACGTAAGTACCCCAAAATGTGAAATGGAACAGCTACATGAATAAGGTCCATGCATTATATAAATATCCATACAAGAACTTGATGGACTGTTGTTACGAGCCTTTTGGAGGCCCCTTGTCACCTACACCTCGCCCGCCACGTAGACGAATTGATCTGGCCTTGCCTACGTGTCAGCCGAACTGAATCCTTATAGGACAAGCCGATTCCATTTGCCGAACTGGAAAGCTAAAGCCCCCTGAAGGTCCGAACTCATCTGCTATCCACGATGGTTGTGCACTCGCTACGCTTCACAATTCGCCTCGCCGCACCTCTACCAAAATCTCTTGTGAGATCTCTCCTAAGTGATTGACGGGACATGTTGCATCTTATAAATGGTCAACTCAGTAGCTATGTCATATATCATTTAATGCTCGCCAACCTATGGATTGACAGATTGACGTCTATGAGAGGATAGTCCGTCCAGGATTTGATGCCACGTGTCCCTCCATCCTACGGTTCTCCTCTTCCATTCTTTAGTATAAATATCCTCATATGGTAATGAAATGGGGATCTGGAATTTTGGGGTATTATTTAGTACTTTCTCTTTAAAAAAAACAAAGACCTCACACCATATCTGCATATATCCTCAACCACGTCCCGGTGACCACTTCACCGCCGGACATCACTTTCTGGTTGATTAAAATACTGACTTGACAGTCGGAGCGCTCGCGACTGATTCTACCCCCACCAGAAAAGGCCACGAGTGACTAACGATATGCTACCGTGTGCATTAAGGAACATATGCAAAGATTTATTCTGTTGGTTACGTGTCGGAGCCATTTTTCAAGGTCAATAGAAACTAAAACCTACATCCTTATGTCGCCACCTCTACAGTGTCGTCGTCGCCTCTTTCGTCGAGGCTTCAAACTTGATCATCTCTCCATTTATATATCATTTAGTCTTTAAGTATAATGTCCCAGAGGCTGAACCCCTTTGAATGGAGTCATGTATGCTTTTTTGTCTCTCCAGATGACTTACATTATATTAAGAGGGTGTTTGGTAGAGATTAAAATTGAAAAACTAGTTGTTATTGTTAACTTTTATTAGACGAGTGTTACCCAATAACGACTATATTTTCAATTTTAATTGAATTTTAAATTCCACNTAAAACCTACATCCTTATGTCGCCACCTCTACAGTGTCGTCGTCGCCTCTTTCGTCGAGGCTTCAAACTTGATCATCTCTCCATTTATATATCATTTAGTCTTTAAGTATAATGTCCCAGAGGCTGAACCCCTTTGAATGGAGTCATGTATGCTTTTTTGTCTCTCCAGATGACTTACATTATATTAAGAGGGTGTTTGGTGTAGATTAAAATTAGATTTTAAGTGGATTGTGATACAAGTTTTTGAAATGTGTTGTTGAAAAGATGTGGGACCCATGAAAGACGTGGTTGATATTGATTGTTGACTTTGACTCAAATTAATCTGGTCCAAATATGCCCTAAAAATAATAAAAAATTACATTGTGAATTACTTTATCTAAAAGGGTACAAAAATAAGTAATTCAAATATTATAGAAACAAGAAATTACTTGTAAATTACTTTTAGTTTTGTCCTACTTAGCCAAACAGAATAATGGAAAAATAAAATCCTAATAAAGATATTATCCCACTTTTTTAATAAATTATAAATGCACAGGAAAGATAAGTTGGTAGCTTGGTTCCCTAACTTGTAGGCGTACTCGCAAATTGTCTTTAAACTTTAGAATATCTATATTTAGTCCTTAAATTTTATATTATTTATTCTGTTAGTACTTGAAATCAATTAGATTGGTGTGGGATAGAAATATTAAGGTAATCACATAAATTATATATAAGGCTCTTGATTAATTCCCGTTATTTTTAAAATGTATTTTTTTTTCTCTTCTTTTCAACCACACATTTTTCAATAAAATAATATTATACGAAAATCAAAATCTCTTTCTTATTTTTAAACCACAAATTCTTCTTCAATTTACTATTTCAAAATGCATTTTTAAAATAAAATGAGACTCAAATAGGCTCTAAGTTCTAATCACTGTTTATTACTTGTATTGGAATTATTAATAATATGTATATTGAAATATTTAATATCATAACTACCGTGGGTGTCTAGATTCAATTCATTGAATTATTCGTTCAAGAAGTTATTTTTAAGATGAAACTTTAAGTTTTAGTATTGTATCAAAGCCAACAAACTCAAATGAGCAAAATCTAATTCATCTAAAGTATAAATGAGCAATAATAGATTGATTCTCCCAAATGAGTCACCTTCTAAATACATAAATGCCTCTTTTTAAAATAAAAAATATTCATCTGTTGTAAATGATAAGTTTATTAGCAAATAACAATTGTACCCCTACAACCCTAGAAATTATTACCTTTGTATCCCTAATCATTCTTTATAAATATGATAATTTGGTTCTTAATAAAACACCTTAATAGTAATATTCTCTCAAAATCAAAATGAATTAGTTAGAATGTCATTTTTTTTTGTCACGAGTACCAAAATTAATTTGGTAATGTGTGAATTTTTTTCATCAATTCATGTCTGTAATTGGGTTCTTTAATTAAGTACAAAATCTTGTTAATTTTTAAAGCCAATGAAGTTACATGGGTCTTTTTGTGTAGAAAATATAATCATGACTTGTTGACTTTATGTTGGTATTTGCATGTCACATATCCTCACTTTTGATTTTGCAAGATCCAAAGTTTGAACATTGATGCCTACAATACCCAAAGGTATGAAAAAAAATTGTAATTATGGGTAATGATTTCATATTTCTAACCATGTAACTATGTATGGATAAGACAAGATAGTTTAATGGATAACATTTTGGTATTTTATAGTTTCTAATATTAAGAAATTTATATAACCAAGCTAAAAATATTCATTGGGTGCATAATGCATGTAGAAATCACAATACAACTATCTAT
>CAIGRH010223650.1:0-13361 GCA_903798295.1 Fraxinus nigra | reverse complement strand
TTTTTTTTTTTTTTTTTTTATTTGATTTTTTTTTTTTCGTAATCATTGTCCACAAAAGGTTCTTTTTTTTTATCTTGTTGTGTTTTTTTTTTTTTTTTTTTTTAATGAAAATTCTCAATTAAAAAGATAAAGTTTCTTACAATTATGGATATAATTTGTTTAGATTGTGAAAAAATTAAAAAATATATATATAAAAATTGAAAAAAAATTGGTATTCGTTTTGACTTTATTTTACATGAAAATAGTCAAATTAAGGAATAATCTTTTTTACAATTGTGGATTGATTTTGTATCCATTGCCAAAAAAACAAAATCAAAAATCAAAATCAAAATAAAAAAACCACTTAAAAGGTGGGAAAACAAATTCACCCAAAACCATGAAAATTGGTCACGTGCCCAAAGCAAGAAAATCAATTCCAAGTTAAAATAAAAAAAAAAATGCTATCAAACAACCTAAAAGTGGTCATTGGAAATTGAATTCCATTTTCCATGAAAAATACTGGCCCTAACATTAGAGTAAATTGGGCCTATAACATCCAGAGCCTGTGAGGCTACTTAAGACTTAAGAGGATTCTAGAATGGGCTGGCTGGGCTGATTATTTAGTTTAAAAATCTGTTATGAAATGATTGGACCCAAATAAAAANTTATAATTATGAATCTGTGACCATTAATCAAAAAATGTGACTTTATTATCATTATTTAATAAATATTTTTAATTAATTAAATTTATACATGATTTTTGAATTTTCAAACTATTTACCTTATTTTTGAATTGAGGTAAAGAAAACACCTTAAATATGAATTTTTCCCTTCCATTTTCCATGGAAAATACAGGCCCTAACATTAGAGTAAATTGGGCCTATAACATCCAGAGCCTGCGAGGCTACTTAAGACTTAAGAGGATTCTAGAATGGGCTGGCTGGGCTGATTATTTAGTTTTAAAATCTGTTAAGAAATGATTGGACCCAAATAAAAATTGTAGTCGAATTTATGGAAGATTGCTAGTAGTTGAAACGTGCATGTTGAAGATTGAAGAATGTGTTTGAACGACCGTTTAATCTCATTCACGACAGATGCAATCGACAAAGAGTTTAATTGTCGTAAAAGAAATTCAAATCTTACGAAAGAGAGTAACCGTAATTTTTTTATGTTTACTGGGAAGAATCGTTCGATGTTTTATCATTTAGTCTTCAAACATTTTGTAACTGAACATGTTTTCGAATGGAATTGAGGTTATATATCAGAGAATGCTCATTTCGAGAGCTGATAACCCAACTATCCAGCATGAACTACTCTACTTAACCACATTCCAGATAAATTGGACAGCGATCTTTTAGCCCCTTTTTGATGCCATTATTTTGAGAAAATGAAGTTTTAAACATTAATTTTTTAGAAAATATACGGTTAAAAAGTAGGAAAAATTTTTAGTTTATGTACAAAATATTTTATTGTATAAATGTGTGGTTGAAAATGAATGTTAGAATTAAACAGTTTTGAAATAATGATTATTCAATTATTTTGTAAGGTTGTACTAAGGTTCAACCAAATTAATGAAAAAATTGGTCCATGGAATTTTCATCGGGGTGGTTGAAGAAGAAAACAAAGAGAGAAGGAGAAAAAGCGTGGTTGAATTAATTACTCACTGACTTTGTAACCCGATTAACAAACTCGATAAGAGATCCAATGCGTTCTCAATAATTTCAATTGTGTTTCGTGCCTAACACTTTTAACATAATTTTACTGTAAATAACATTATTATTATTATTTAGTTTTTTTTTTCCTTCAATATTGTTAACAATAAAAGGTAATTATTTTTTTATTCACTGGTTGAGTTAATTACCCAATGACTTGGTATTTTGATCTAAATAAACATTGTAGAATAATATAAACACGTACTCAATAACAAAATTAGGAACTCAAATTAGACCCATCCCATCAAATAAACAAGATAAGACGTGATCCACTAGACTTTTTTGGTATAATTTGGTATAACTTTTTGAATTAAAGATCCATCTAAGACTTTGACTTTTAACCCGTTTGGCAAATTTATAAATGATTTAGAAAGAGAAACAATACGAGGAATAACATTGAGTTCCACAAAATATAAATAGTAAATTGTGATTCATGATTGAAATTAATGTATGAATTTGACTGAATTCATAAATTTATATTCAAACGGAGGCTTTATCAAACAAATTTTATAGACATTGGAATTTTTGAAGAATTAATGACATAATGTGAATAGGGTGGGGCCCTAAGATATTGTAACATGGGCTCTACCTCACTCACATTATGTCACCCCCTATGTATACACCTATATATACATAGCATGACCCATTTTTGAACTATCGATAAGTTCAAAGTATTCATCACTTTTTTCAAAAAGACTCCTTAAAGCCTATAAATCCATAAAGTCGGGCCTCAAACTTTTAACTTTTGTTGTTGGTCCACAAGTAATGTTTTAGCGAGTCAAAAAGAAATTAAAAAATCATGATTTTTATCAACGTGCATCGTGTATCTGTATATACAAGTACAAAATTGAACAATACAAGTATGGAAATTTCCATTTGTACAGAAAAAAAAAAAAACATTACAGAAGTCTTACACCCTATCATATGAGAGTGGTCCCAAGCAATAAAAAAAGTAAAAAATAAATTATCCACCCACCCTGCCCTCGTGAGTATCTATAATGCTTTTGTATCTATACATGTAGCATCTCTCATACAAATATACAATCTTACAAGAGATAGAGATTTGCACAGAAAGGAGCGTGCTAAAATATTCACCCAAGTAACGTTTTGTTTGAGTGAATATCACAAATAGCGAATTATCCTTATTCTTTTCGGGACAATCTTACAAGAGAGAGAGATTTGCACACGAAGGAGTGCGCTATATATTTCTCGTGTTTATTTTGAACACGTCTTGCATCCATCAATTATGTTGGTCAGAATCTCACTCGTGATGATTTAATTGAATTGGAAAAAAATGTAGCTGTAATCCAACAATCAAATAACATTAAGAATTCAATGAAAGTGGTATATTTACTAAGGGCACTAAAGAAGACTTGCAAGCCTTTCTAATAAAACGTCATATTCAATTGAAGTTGGTTCAAATGTTGTACAGGGTTGGAAAATAATATATTAAATTAATATACTAAAGCAATATATTTAAGTTGAATGGGACGGTAACAGAACAGCAATTCATAGGTTTCAAATCTGGTCAATTCTATAATTAATTTGTATTTGAATTTGTCCAGTTTCATAATCAATTTGTGGTTACAAATTCATTCATGACTATTGAAACATTATTTGTATTAAATTTTGAAACCTCCATCATCCCAGTACCATATAAGGAGGCGTTCTTCTCCTTATTCTTTATACCAAAAAAATTTGAGAGTTATTTCTCCACTCCCATCTCTTTGTTTCAAAATTTTAGTTCTTTATTCTAGTTTGTAGTGACGAAGTATTAGTCAGTTTTTCAACTATTGTATCTTGTGAGACAGACATTATCAGTCCTCTTGCACCACAATGGATGGTGAATTTGTTTTAAGAAAATTGTGTACGACGCAAGTCTCGATTCCTTTCAATACCATTACTATCTCAACAATCATTTTCTCTAATTTTATTGTTACTCTATTTATTGTAATATTTCCGTCCATAATTCTATTTATACAATTCTAACAATATTTCTAATTTTCTTTTTGTATTTTTCCTAACCTAAACATCACGATACGCGTTTCTATAATAAGATTAGCATAATATATTCAATAATTTCATTAAAGGCGGAAGTGGAATTAATAATGTGAAATAAATAGTTGAAATTAATTTAAAAAGTAAAAGTTGGGGGTCCAAATTGCCATTCACTAACACGTGGATAGATGACAAAACAAAATATTGGTATGAGTGGCCAACATGTGAAAACGATTCGAAGACTCGGCAAGTGCACATTGGTTCACACTCTTATCAAATTAAAATATCAATCTTATCTTTTTTATTGGATAAAAAGGGTGATTTTTAATCAAAAAGCAAAGTGCTTTCAGTGCATGAATATCAAATCCAAGTCAATGAACTATTTTCTTTTGTTGAATCCTTTTATCAACAAGCAAACAGTAGTCAGAAGGTCAGTTTATCAATTTAAATGTCACTGAAAAGAAATTATGCAGTTAACTATAAACTTTTTAAAAAAAAAAAATTTAATTTATTGTTATTGTTTACACATTGTTTTGTTGTCCCTTTAAAAAGCGGTCGATGTAATGTTTTCCAACAACGTAAGAAATTTTCATTATTGATGGCACAAAATTAAGTGGACTACCCACTTAATTAGGTCAATTGATAAATAAATTAGAAAAATGTTGGTATGTTTGCTACAAAATTTACGCGTAGCCTCGTGGAACAGCACTAAGAATTGATAGGTTTATGATGAGGGCATTGGACGTTGGATTTGGAATTAAATTTATTTATTTTCATCGAAATAATACTGCAAAACGTGACATATGTTTGTGTCTTTGAATGGACATGATCTCGATAGGTGAGAAATTAAAAAATAAAAATTTGATGATCAAAACACGCTATTCATAAATTAAAATAAAATCATATTTATATAAATGATGTGATTTGTAGAGAAAGTTAGACGTACGATTACAATTGCTTTTTATTTTAATTGCAAAGTTAATTTACAATTACAATTACCAAACCACAACATATTTTCATTAATGCAAGGTTTTTCTACATTCTAAGAAATATGTCATTTGACTTCGTTAGATGTAATACGCGTACGTGGGACATTTTTACTATTCTCGACATAGATATAAAGTGGATTAACCACTAATTTAGGTCATATAATTGACAAATAGAAGATAAAAAGGTGTTGTCTGTGGAAATTGGAATGTATTTGCAACAAAATTCACACGTAGCTTAATTGATAGGCCTATGAGGAGACACCACCACGAAGTGGTTAGCCAATCCCAGCCCCACTTTCTCTGACCATCATTTGTCAACCAGCGCCATCGCCAGGGACGGCAGACTTGGACGGCAATTAATATTAAGAGTTTAATGGATCACGATAAAGTTTTCACCACATATTAATAAATTTGATTTTACTACTTGTACACCACAATGTACATTTAGGTCTCACCTTCCATGTGAGCGGGTGTAGCCTCTATGTACAAAAGTTGATGTACGAGTAGAATTTTTCTAATAAATTAGAAATCCGACAATAAATTTTAAAAGTGATCAACGGTTTAAACGAGACTTGTAAATTTAGAGACTTGAGTTGGTGAATAAAAGGTCTTGAATTTTGAAAATATTTTATGCGCACTTTATCGAATATTTTTGTACGCATTGGCGTGTCTTTATATGTATGTATTTTAAATAATATACTCTGATTCTAAGCTCGTGTTTAGTTCAACTAAAAATTTAGATTAAAATCAAAATCAATAATTAATTTTAATCACATAATTTATAAGATTCACCACGTTTCAACTACATGTTTTATTTTTATTTTTTTATTAAAATCTATGAAAAGTCTAATTTTTGTCTAAACGACAACAATGTCACAATAGTGTAAGACAAATGTATTTGCTAACACGTTTATTAAAGATCGTGCATCTAATACAACTAATACGTTCATTGAGTTTTTTTTTTTTCTAGAACCATCCATCCTAGATGAAATTAGACCGAAATAATCAATTTGGTACAATTCAAGTTAAAACTAATAATCACACTCGAATGGTCCTACTTGATTCGAATCCATCACTACACATAAAATTATTTGGTTTTATGGTAAAATTCTCTTTTATTGGAAGATGTTGATATTAAAATCCTTTTTCATTTGAATAGAGCAACTTGGGAGACATCACATTGTTGTATTTATTGTGACATCGGTGGACAGTGAAACAGCCAAAATTGCCCACATGTGACCAACGCGTTTGTCACACAATATAGTGCTAACTTTCATACGCTAAACGCTTGCAGTAACGAGTTTGGCGCACAACAATTGCTTGTTCGAATTTGACGAGAAATTGTATCCTATTTTGGACGCATTGTTTTGCAAAAGTAAAGGCTATTAATGCTCCTAACAAGGTGTCAACACACAACTTGTGCGACCATTCGAGAGAGATGTCGTATGGACATTTTGGATGATTCTCTCGGGACAAAATTTCATACCAACTTGTTTGTTTTGAACTAAAAAATTAATTAAAGCAATGTTTCAGTGTTGATGTGCATAATCGATTTACACTCTTTCAAGTGTGTGAGAATTTTCAAGCGGAGTGTCTTATGAATTGACACGTGATTTAAGATAGCCTCACTCGATAGTCAGTTTAACATCAATATAATCATGTAGTAAATTTTTACTTGATAAATCAACAAATCGTGAAAAAATTTGGGGTGAAACTTGATAAATCATCTAATCATAAAAAAATTGACGTTAATTATATATCTATCAAATTTGGATTAATCTAATTGTACAACTATAGATGACAACTTAGATGACAATATGTGTTTGCAAAAAACCTAATTGTTGTAAAAACAAGGTGACGTGAAAATTGTCTGATAAGTGAATGTCATGTGGCATGTTGTCAATCAAATTGTAATAGCAAACCAAGTATGATTGAACAAGTTTATTTCCAACATAATTCTTAGGATACATGAATTTCAATGTTTTGACATTAATCAAATTAAAAGCGACATTTTAGCTTGTGAAATCGACATGATAT
Source organism: Fraxinus nigra (assembly GCA_903798295.1). Lineage (NCBI taxonomy): Eukaryota > Viridiplantae > Streptophyta > Magnoliopsida > Lamiales > Oleaceae > Fraxinus > Fraxinus nigra. Next base: position 6,646 of record CAIGRH010223650.1, on the reverse strand, counting down.
ATTAATGATTTATTGTCTTATTTTCTATACACAAGTAGCTGATTTTTAATCTCAATATTAATAACTCTCTAATCTTTTTTCCTTTTCGGTACACGCAGAAGATTAAATCAAAACAATTTCATTAATAACTCACTAATGTTTCTTCATTCTAACAATTTTTCAAAATATGTCCCCCCAAAACATCATGAATTCTTGGAAAATTTAATTCTTCTGCTGGTTTCCTTGTCCAATTCTTCAAGCCCTCCAACTTCTTCAAGTTCCTGACATAGATAATACAAAAAGAATGATTGATTAAATTCCATTTTTACCGTAAACAAATTATACAAATCACGAAAAAGCCATGTTATCACTACATCGCTTGGATACTAAAACAATAATGACCATATGGGTTTGCACCACTTTCAAGAAGGTACACCTAAAAGCACAAGGGATGAAACGATCAATTTTGTTTATAGAACAATGTTATATATCAGCAGTGGTATTTAACTATAGCTAGTGGTAGTAGAGGTGTACAATATTTGTACGGTGCGTCACCAAACACCACCTAAATTGTTATTGCAACCGTGGAGCCCACCAAAAGTTACGTTCTATTGCAATTTAAATGAGATTGGAGCCTACATTATATGTAAATTGTCATTGAACATCATCGCTGATATAAGATTACTCTTTTATTATTCAAAAAACAAATAGTAGAAATTTGAAGTGGTGTTCTGTCTATAGTTACACACTTTCAGAGAGAGGGATTTTGGACTACCTTGGGTCCTAGGAACAGCCCATATGGGACACCTTCGAATTTGTCCGAGTGATGAAGCTGAAATGGCAGACAACAAAATCAAATTAGACAGTGGCAGTTAGATTCGGTTATAAAAACAATTAAGAAAATTAAACAGAATTAATTGTGATTGATTATGTATAATATTAAATTAAAATGTACAAATCCACACTGTCATCATACTTGATGAGCTGCAGCCACTCTTCTAAGATATGGTACATTTGCAATGGGCCCCACGGGGAATCTCTTGTGAACAAGACCGTCGTGGACAAACATGTAGGCCATGCCAAAAACCGTAATTCCAAGACCCTGCAAAAAATTCAATAATATATAAAGGAAATTCACTCGATAAATAGAAGGTAAAAGTTTTATGATTAAAATGAGATCAAAACACACCAAAGGTCTAAAATGGACCGACCGCCTACGAGTAAAGTTGGCACGAAAAATACTTACAGCTCCGAAGCATAGACCAGGAACAAGGCCTTTGTGGAAAAAACCATAGGAGAGGAGGGCTATGGCCGGAACAGCATTGATTATGGCAAAAATGTCGTTGAGCTCGAAAGGGCCTTCTCTTGGTCTATGGTGTGACTGTCATTTAAAATAAATAAAATTAACTCTTTTTGACTTTTTTTTTTCCCTCAATTGAAGGAGACTGCCCAATCAAATTCTCGACCAAAAATAACAATAATAAATTGCTTAAAAAATTTGCAAGGACCAGTAACAGTTCAATCACTCAAATCATTATAACAAAAATATAATCTCTAATCACTCTTCTGCTTGACTCTTTTCTTGTTTACTGGTAATAATTCTATAATTTTAATACTTTTCAGGAAAAAAAAAAACCTCGTGCATGTGCCACAAGGATGCGTGCCAGAGAGCTTTATGAGCCCATCTTGCCCAAAACTCCATACCTACCTGAAATTCGATTATACCAGAAATTTTCATTAAACCCCACAACAAAATTTCTGCAATTTTAAAGTGGTTGATTTTTGAAGTAGTGGAACTTACAGCAGCCCCCACTGCCAAAGCAAATGTACTAAACATTTCTGCATAAGGTACCTCCCCACCCTATACAACATGAAACTCAATTTCGTGTCAACAGAGGCCCGCACAAGCGGTGAAGAATCAAATTTTTATATGGTTTAGTAGTGTACAATCTACCTCATCAAAAGAGGCGAGATGTGATTTTTAGCAGAAAGGAGAGAATTTTACCTCCATTTGCCAGGAAAATCTGTAATAAACAGCCATGACAGCCATAGAAGTAATCCCGAAACTGGACATAACAGCAGCGACGAGATAAGTAAATCTTTCTGATTTCTTCTTAGCTAATTTCTCAGCCAGTCGGGCTGCAGATAATTCTCTCTCAATGTCCTCTGCAGTCGGGCTCCTCTCCAGTTCTCTACTCGATTCCAATTTCTCATCCTCCAGCACAAAACAAACAGTCAAGTTATTCTTCCTTCTACAACTCAAAATCTTATCAAAATTCTGAATGGAAGGGGAGAATAGTTTAGTGGGCTTCGGGCCGAGAAATGGGCTGTACTTGAAAAAAATGGTTCTTGAAGAACAACCAGCGACTGAAATTCCGGCTGCCATGACGGTGGTTCCAAGGGGGTGAGAATGTAGAGGGGATTAAGACTTTGAATTGGTGGGTTCACGTAGACCACATGTTAGGTCTCTGGACTTGGCTTTTGTGATTGTGGTTTAAATAGGAGACGAGGATGGAACATAAATTTCACATTCGAGTTATAAATAAATGAACCGAATAGTTTTGTAAAATGGGGCTGACCTTTAGAAATTTCACAAGATTGCCATTTTTCTTTTCCCTTTTTCCAATTTTATTTTATTTGCAAATTATTGGCTCTTACTTTGCGAGAATGGGTAGAGCTACTATTACAGCATTGTGTTGCAAGTTGCAGGAATTAAAATTAAAATTTTAATTAGAAATAAAGTCAACAATTAAGTTTAACCATATAATTCATGAGACACATAACTTTTTAACTATACATTTTATCAACTTTTATCAAAATTTATTAAAAACTGATTTTAATTTCCACCAAACACTAAAAATGGAATGGTTTCATCCCATCCCCTACATGTTCACTTCCCTTCCAAAATATTAGGGTCTGTTTAATATAAATTTTTTAGAATAAGTTTTGTGATAATTGAGTTTTTTCAGAGAATGTATTATTAAAAATAGAAAACGTTACGAGTCCACTTACATATTATTTAATTAAGAGATTTTATTGTTAAAAATGTGTTTTAAAAAAATAATTTTTAAAAATATGTACCAAACATGAGCTTATATTGTTTATTTAAGGCCATAAATAGAGCATATAGAATGAAATTAAAAGGGCAAAAAAGTGCCGTTGAGTGATTGCACGAGTGAGCAGTAGACTGCGGGCGGGGTAGTTAGAGTAAGGGAAAGTACATGGAGATGGAGATGGTGTTACGGGAGGTTTGTGAGGGGAGGTAAAGGAGTGATGCACTGGATTGTGGATGAAGGATTTTTGCTAATTCTCTATTCGTTTTTAATGGAAGAGCATTCTTGAAATTGGTGAAGTTATTGTTGATATTCGTAATAATCCAATAGTGCATTTGTAAGGTGTCGTTTGAGGTGGGGTTTTAAAAAATAGGTTACGATGGATTTTCAAATCCAATTCTGGGTGATAAATAATGAATTGTACATTTCCATTTATTAGCCTTTTAGATGAACTGGTTACTTCTTTCTTAACAAATTTTCCTTCTCTACAAAATTTACATAATTACATTTCATATTTTTTCACGTAAATATTAACGAAAACTTACATAATTTTTATCATGTAAATTATTCGTACATCAATAGAAATTTTGAAGAACCAAGTACACGTCACAGGTAATGGATTGGAAACCAAAGGACATCGAATCAAATTTCATAGAGCATTATCCTCAATCAACGCATTAAAAATTTTAAAACTATTTTCGGACACGTGGCAACTAGCAAGTGGGATAGTCTAATTCTCAGAAAGAGAAATAAATTTAAAATTGTGATGGCATTTCGTAATTTGATTGGACCATCAAGGGCGAATTATGAGATAGTGGAGGTGATAATATGGACATTGGTAGAAAGACACGCGTCAGAAGGAGAGAAGAGGAACATGAGGTGTATGACCCCGCCTTAGGAATTCTGACAGCAAATAAGTTTGATGTTGCTGAGCATCAACAAAATGGACGTACTGTTGGCAAGATGTTGGGTAAGACTCATTTTACCGACTGGAGACTCCGTGCATTTTCAAGGAATTTTCTATTTTTAAATAGAGAAAATTACAGTTAAGATACCAAATCTTTCACTTAGTTACAAATTTTGTCCAAACTTTTTATTTGTGCCACCCAAGGTATCAAAGTTTTAAAAAAATCGCACTTTGGGTACCAAAACTGTTAGTTACACATAATTTTTTTACTAGCGTATTAGCATCAAACGTGGTCGAATTAAACAAATTTTTTCTGGGAAACATTGGACCTCTGGTACTCACTTATCATGTGAATCGTTCGACAATTAATTTTCATGTTCAAGAAAGAAAAATCATATTTGGGTTCAACGTGATGGTTTTAGTGTCAATATGTGGTTCAGTTTGCTCTGGTTCAGCCTGCACCTTAAGTTCAGTTTGCTCTGGTTGCTCTAGTTCAATATGTGGTTAAGTTTGCTTAGCATGCTCTGGTTCCACATCAATTTGTCTGGCCTGCACCTCTGATTAACAATACTGCTCATCAAGTTCGGCAACCCGTACTTCAATTTTAGGAGCATGCACCTCTGATTCGGTAAACAACACATCAGTTTCGCCATCTTGCACCTCAAGTAACTCTGCTTTAAAACCACCGTCAAAATCCACACCAACCGTTAGTTCAACCCTAGTTAAATCAACCTCTGTTTTCGTGATCTCTGCCTCTGTTTGGCCAACGTCAATTTTACCAAGATAAGCTACTTCATCTGCTTCCATTGCATCTACTTCGTCAACCATATATAAGTCGTCACCTTCTAATAAATCTCAATAGCATAGCATGGTTGCTTTTCATCCACTGGTTCATCATGCACACTAAGAATTTCTACATTGACCAACTCCTCGCCAATCTCACAATCATAAATCAACCACGTAAACATTTTTATCCCATGGCAATTCCAAAACCTCAACCACATGCAAGCAATACAATTCAGCCATTATACTTTCACCAAGCCACTTCACTACATTTATGAAATCTTAATCTTTGACCAACCAAAATTATGCTTCACTCAATCTCTTATTTTCCATCTTGTACATATATTTGATTCTACCAGAATATCCCAACATCTCTAGGCATTGTCAAGAAGAAATCTGTTGAAAAAATCAAGGTCGACATGATCCAGATAACTTACTTTACCATGCTCGTACATAAAATTTCTCTCATCTTTTCAAATTAAATTTCATTATGACGTAGACATATGCTAAAATACTTTATATTTTCCACTAGAAAAAAATGAAAACAAAAAAATCAAGCCCTAACCTTTTTTAGTTCGAGCAATGCACATGTACAAAACGAGCTACTGCAGAATATATTAACTCCCAAGTTATCAAATCACTCAACATTTTCATAATTTTGAGTTCACGGAGACATTCTATACGCACAGTTTGATATAACAAAATCTCATACCCTGAATGGGAGTTTCAGGGAACACACTTCCCATAAATGGGTTAGGGAAGAAAGCCTTGAATATGAGGTTGCAAAATCTGATGGAAGATCGTCTTCTTCTTTGTATATGTCATCCTCATTTTCGTGGGTTTTCATAGGTTCCATAATGGATAATGAAATGAAGAGTAACTAACGTTTTTTTTAAAGGGAAAGTGTGTAATGTTCAAATTGCCTGTCTATTTGATGAAATTATTTATTTATTTTTTATCAACTAACGATTTTTATAGTCAAATAGTCGGAAACCGTCAATTTGGACTGAATTTGCAATTTTTTAAAGGTTTGGTACATCAAATGACACAAATGAAAGTTTGGACAAAATATGCACTTAAGTGAAATGTTTGATACCTTGACTACAAATTTTCCTTTTAAATAATATATATAATTTAAGGGTATATATAAATTTGAATAGTACAAATTTTTAAATACTTTAATATCTTTTTTATTTTTATTTTTAAAACTTAATTTTACTACTTCAAACATGCATTTAATATTTTTCCATCTTTATTTTCTCCAGCTCTTCTCTAAATTATTGTATTCTATTTTTCTTTTTCTTTTTATATACTATTTAATTGTGTCAATATATGGAGAATTTAATATTGAAATATTTTGAATGTATTTAATTGTAGAGAATAAATTTGGAGAGCCAAATTCATTCTCTATTTTAAAATGTTAATTTGAAGAATTTATTGAAATATAATTTTAAGTGTTGACTTTTTAGACTATAAAATATTTCACTTTTAAATAGTCTTTCATAGATCATCTTAATATGTTAACCAATAACACCCATGTTTGACAATCATTAAGAATATTTTTTTTTTCCCAAATTCATTATCAATCACACTATAATTTAACAATTTGTAATTTTCAATTACAGTTAATTGGTTTGTTTAGCTATTTATAATGAAAAATATATAAATATTATTTTTTTTTTTACCGCAAAAAGCGTTTTGTTACCGGTGACTAAAATGTAAATTTGAAAAATGTGATATGCAAATTTGTAAATTTCCCTTTTAAGTTAGGGTCCGTTTGATAGAAAGATGGAAAATGGGTGGAAAAAAAATATTTTACAGGGAAATTTTTTTCCTAGAAATTGTTTTACTGGGAATTGTAATTAATTGTGTTTGATTGGTATAATTTTCTATGAAAAATGTTGAAAGGTTGGAGTCCGTTTGA
>CAIGRH010223628.1:0-10082 GCA_903798295.1 Fraxinus nigra | reverse complement strand
GACTTGGGACGGGTCGTGTCAAAAATATAGTAAACACTTACTCAATAACCACGAGTTCAAGCCTCAAGGACTCACAATTTTTTTTTTCTCTCTCTCTGTATTTTGTTGGAGGACAGAGGTCGACTTACGGTTTTCTCTCTCACGATCGGACCTTCCAATTTCCACTGCAGCACATCTTCTTCCATGGACTCTGGAGTCTGGCTGTATCTGTGGAGGGAAATGACGTTTAGGTTATTAAAAGGGGGGATGGGCCCCTACAAAATCTAGGCCTGAGACGGAGGCCTCTTGGGCCTCTCCTCAGGTCTAGTCCTGCCTGTACGAGGGAGTAGGCATATTCGAATATAAAAAACCTAAGTTCTAAACTCTAGACTGAAGCTTAGGCCGACTCTTGGAGCCTAGCATAGCCAAAGTTCCATACGAGTCCCAAGAGAAGAAATCTAATAATTTGACGCAACACACCTAATGCCTGTGACTAAGCTGAGGTCGAGCTGACTCAGGTTGGTGATCAAGGTTGTTGAAATCTAAAGCCAAGTGCTTCGATATCTAGGGGGAGTCTGGCCGTCTGAACACTTGGAGTACAGGGTACACAAGTTGACAAACAGAGGACGGCGAGATGATTTATAAAACCATTAATTTGAGATTTTTATATTTGTCAAATATAAGATAAATTAATTAAAATCAATAGTTGAGTTGAATAGTCTTTGTAAGACAATAAACTGAATTCAATAGATCCACTTTACTAGTTGTTTAGCAAATATTGTTCACTTGGAATTTTAACTCATCAGCAATCCACAAAGCCAAGGATGTGAAATCTATCGTTCTTAGCCAAAAATCTGTCAACTTATTTCCCCCAAGTCCAATTTTTTTATTTCTTGATTGTCTAAATGTATGCGATCATTGTGCCTCTTACCGGAGCAATGATCTTGCATTGCAATGTTGTCTAAATATACAGGTACTATATAAGTGGACATATAGGTTGCTAGATTCTGTAGACTTTGGAGTTGATAATATTTTGACGTCGAAATGAAAATTCTTTTTTCTAAGATTGTGTAACAGTTTGAAAAAAGATGTGAGGTAAAGGGAAAATATGTGTTAAAAGAGTTCAATAAGAGATAGATCAAGGTTGATCCTCAGACCTCAGTTCATCATATTATAAATTAATGTTTGAGCTGTTTATGATTCCATGAATTATTTGGTTCGTCCATGTGAATTGGATATTTTATGTTGGTGGGTTGGGCCGTTATGGAGTAGTTGGGCTGGGTTTCTCACTTATTATAGGCTTCATTTCTTATGTCATTTCCTTGTATTTTGCATCTTGGCCATACAACTTGTTTAAAATCGCAGTATATATTTCGAATATGTTTCTATAAGAATAGAGTCGCTTACAGGGTAGCGCGATATTGGTTGAAATGGAGGATTGCAGAGAATAACACAGTCGAGCACCGTCGACTACGGATACGGAAGTAGAGAGGGGCGAGAGCGCAAAAAGAGAAAATAATAATAATAAAAATGGTGGCGGGCATTGCGGTTCAACCTCGCATTATCTCATCGTTGTTGGGTGACTGCCGCTTCATTCAATCAACTTCAGTCCATGCTCTTCCTCGCCTCTTCCGATACACTCGAGGTTTGCTAACTATTTGTTGAATTTATGTGTTTGTACAATTTTATTTGAGACTTTTCAATTCAAAGTTCAGGCTCTTGTATATGACGGATATTGTGTTTTTAATGCGTTTCTCTTGGAGTCTTTGGAGTTGAAATTTTGGAATTATAGTCCATGGAAAATCAATTCGAATTTTGTTGAGATCGTTTGCATCTCAAATTCAACTATTCATGCATCGATTTTATTGTTTGTTAGATTGAAGAATGTAAAAAGGTAAAAGCTTGGTCCTTGGAACCACAGTGCACGGGTTTGAAGATAAAAATACGGGATACCTCCTCTATTTTGTATATGGGTTCAAATTTTAAACCCTAAAAACATATATATGTTGTTTTTGCTGTAAATACTATTGTCTTTGCATTGTTCTATTCATATACATTTTTCTGAAAGTTTTATTATTGTATACAAATGCTACTGGTAAAGAATTGCATCTTTGTGAATCAAAGAATTTCTAATATTTACCTATAACTTGCTCTTCCTATTTTTTCTAGTTTTAGCAAGGATTTTGATCTTTATTAGTCTTTTTGGTTTGAGATTGATAAATGCATTCAAAGTTGTACATATTTAATTATCTGAATAAACTTCTTAGATCGAGCTCCTATATATCCATACTCATAAATTGGGGTTTATTTACTTTTCTACTTTATACAGGTAGAAATCATATGGCAATGCTAAATTCGAGAAAGTTTTCTGGTTTAACAAATTTATTGTTCAACAAAAGGTATGGTATCTGCACACTTTCCCAAGTATGTGACATCACAATTCACGAGTATACTTACAATCGCTTGTATCTGTCAATTCCACCCAACTGCATGTTCTTTGGTGATAGTTCTTTGAAGAGTTCATCACTCCAACTCACTTTATCTCATTGCATTTAGATCATTATCTTTTGCACTGTTTTACATAAATCTGGCATTCTGTTATCTGTACTCTTCTCATGATCCTGTAAGTTCACCTATAACATAGATTTAATCTACTAAATTGCAATATCTTAGCTAAGACAACAACAACACGACAAGGCTCAAAATGCTGTACACAACATTACTGAACCATGTCTGCTGGATGGTATTCTTAAGATTAAGAAATACGAGAATTTGGTGTGTTTAAGCGTTAAGCTATAAGAGTGTTTGGTATGTTAAGCGTCAGGCAACAAGAGAATTCAGTATTCCATGTATATTTCAGTTCGCTGCATTTTGACCGCTCTGAAGCAGAATAGAAAGGTAATGATGAACTTATTGATGTATTTCACCTGTCAACTGTTTGTGCGAGTCCTTTATTGCTGTAAATTTTGAAAATGACCTGAGTGTTAAATGATTTGTTCATTTCCCCTTTAATTAGTGTGCCTAAATCATATCAACTAATTGGAAACATCTTTATGACCAATTTTTACAACTGGTTGCAGTTTTTCAGTTGACTTTAATCTTCAATTTGCATCTGTATATGTGTGTGCATCCACCTTAAACTGTGTCAGTTTTTGTGATTTCTTAATTGCACATATCTATTTCTGATTTTCTACTAACACTGGCAGAACTATAGAAGAATTGCCAAATAGCAAGCGTAAATGTTTAAGACCAGGGAAAGTGTCTCCTCGTCGACCTGTCCCTGCTCACATACCAATCCCTCCTTATGTTAATTCTAAGAAACCACCTGGCATTGCAAGTGGACCCGAAGTGCATGATAAGAAAGGGATAGAATGCATGAGAGCTTCTGGAAAGCTCGCTGCACAGGTTCTTCAATATGCTGGGACCTTAATCAAGGTGAATTTCTGTTATTTCAACCACTTCATCTATGTAATATCAACTTCAGACACAGCTTTTAGCTCCACTACAAATTCTCGCCGCCAATGAGGTAGCTGTAGTCCCAGTTATAAGGCATTCAAATTGATTTGGAATCGGAAGAAATAGTCCTGCCATTGGTGGTCAATAATCTCTTCATCCTGTCACTTAACCTATTTTAAGTTGCTATTATACTACATTTATTAGATTATTTGACTGCAGACTCTGTAACAAGTTATGGTTGGTCTCGAACCCTTTCATGTTATCTAGGCACACCTGCATTAAGTAAACTTGTATGCCGAAGTTAACTTACCATTTTCCTTCTCTTGGCAGCCAGGCATAACAACGGATGAAATTGATGGAGCAGTTCATCAAATGATCATTGACAATGGAGCATATCCCTCTCCACTTGGTTATGGCGGGTTCCCAAAGAGCGTATGCACCTCCGTGAACGAGTGCATTTGCCATGGAATCCCAGATTCACTTGTGCTTGAGGTTTGTTGTACTGAAAGATAGTTACTAATTGATGCTATATCTCTAAAATTTTCATATGTTTACAACTCTAAGATCTCTGGTATATGTTGTCTTGGCAGGATGGCGATATAGTCAATATTGACGTTACAGTTTATCTCAATGTAAGCAGTTTTATGAATTGATACTTTTAAGCCAATGCTGTATTCTTCACTTAACTAAAATAGGGATACAAAGAAATCATTGGTGTAAGATATGATTGTTCTTTTGTATTTTAGGTTATGCCTTAAAAATAGGAGTTACTAAGGAAATTTGTATCTTGCTGCCAGATGGATAATGGTTTTGCTTGGAATATACAAACAAACTCCTGATCCGTTTGAATAGCAGTGGGATGATGATGACCTCAAATAATTTATCCAATCAATGATTATGTTGTCTACCATGAGATCTAGGCTTAGAGTGTGGACCTGCAATTAGAACTTGCTGAAAGCTTACATGTAGTGTTCTTCAATGCACTTGTACCTACTAGCTCTTGGAAAGGAAATTGTTTTGTTATTGGAATGTTGTTCTATGGAGATTATAGCCTGTTGCTGCATTATGTTATGTTATTTGTGATGCTCTAGTATTTCTCTTCATTGATTGTTGGAGCAACTTATAACTGATCTATATCTGTAAGATGATTTTCTGCAAGTTTATAGGTTTGTTTTACTGTATTTTATTGTTCAACTTACTGTCCTATGCAGGGTTATCATGGTGATACTTCAGCAACATATTTTGTTGGAGATGTTGACGAGGAAGCCAAAAACTTGGTAAAGGTATGCTTTTCTGGCAGCTGCAGCTCTGTTTACTCCTTATACGCTTTCATTTGGTTAAAATGATATATTTGATTATACATTTTCCCTAGAAATACAAAATGAATTTTCTGTTCATGGAACTACTACACCATTTCATGGACTTAGTTATACTCCTTCCGTTTTCACCAGAACGTTTTTCCTACTTGCTTTACTCTGTTGTTTGTTGCTTGTGGAGCACATCAGTTCTTCTATTTGGTTGTGTCAATATGTCAAACTGTTGTGCCACTACTGAAGATTAGGAAGTTCATTCTCTATGCGATTTAACTTAGGTTGTACGTACTTTTATCATCTCTTGAGAGTAATTCGTATCTTGCTTTAGGTGACCAAAGAATGCCTCTACAATGCAATATCAATATGTGCACCAGGAGTGGAATTTAACAAAGTAGGCAAGACAATACAGTAAGCAATCTTTTATTAGTTTAAAATTTTCCTTAAACATGATATGTTCTTTTCAATAGTCTTTATTTCTTCATCAGAAACGTTAATTAGTACATGGTTATACTTCAGGTATAAATTACTGATCTTTTATTTTTCACGTATGTTATGTAATCTAAATTCTAGTATTGATACACGTGCACATAGACGAGTGTAGGTATATGTTCATGCATACACAGATGTAATGTACATTTTTAGTACTATTATTTCCATGCTAACTGAAAGCGGTCATTATAACATGTCCATTTAAATTATAGAACAGTCTCTTCTATTGTAGTAATTTTCACTTATCCTGGCATTACACTTTTCAGCCCTTTGCAGAATGTGAAACTTTCTTTACTGGATTAATACTTAATATTGACGATCTCTTTGAAGTGACCATGCAGATAAACACCATTACGGGGTTGTCCAACAGTTTGTTGGCCATGGAGTTGGACGGGTTTTCCATAGCGATCCAGTCATTCTGCACTTCAGTAAATTCTCCAACTTAACGTTCACATTTTCTGTGTCTTTGTAATCTTCGCCTTCATATTAAATAGTAATGATTGAATGTGCATGTATGTTCTATTGACCGAGCTATAGATTCCTCTTATAACTTATAAGTAACATTGTGAATTTATCAATGGGGAGTATATGATCCAAGTAAAATAAAGGGAAGTATTTAGCACTGGATTGGCAATTGGGGATCGCCTCACATCATTCTGCTTGGAATCAAGAGTACTTTTATCTAGCCTTCTGCTTATCATTTCTGATTTTGAAGTGATATATTTAGCCCTTGTTTGGCCCCCATTATAAGGAGATTTTTGGAAATAATGTATTTTGGAATAGTAATTTTGGGGAGATTGTGTGGTTAAAAAAGAAAAGATTTTTTTTTGATTTACGTGCAATACTATTTTATTAGAGGATGTGTAGTTGAAAGGAAAAGAGAGAAAAATGTATTAAAATTTTAATGGTGACATATGGAACCCCCCTTTTGGACTAAAAAGAACTATCTAAATTCTAGATTTTTAGATATCATTGTGTTGGTTGATATTTTCCCTATCTCCAGATTGGGTTGGAGAATAGTTTGTGCTTGTACTTGCTGCGACCATTAGGATTTTTAATACACTTTTCATTTCCAAGTTCCATTACCAGTCTTTCTTCATGTTGGTTTGGACTTGTCACCAACATTATGAAATGTAGGATTTCCTCCAAAAGGAATAGGATTATCCGGTAATATTTACTTGTATATCCTTTTTGTTCCACCTATATTCTTCCTAGAGTCAATGCGATGCTTTTTTTCAGATGAATAATGGCCTTTCTGGCCGTGGACATTTGTACATATTTTCTTATTTAATAGGCAGTTTCGTAAATTTTCTTTTGAAGTTCTTAATAAGAATTTTCACTCACTATAAAAGATTCGGCTTACTCAAACAGCAATTATTTTTTGGGAATTTACATATATCTATCATCCTACACACTAGGGGTGGATCCAGACCATTTGTGGTCAAAATTGAGAATTCAAAAATATTTAGAACTACATATTGTGGTAAAAAAAATAAAATTGTGGGGTCATTTGACCCCATGTGGGTCTGCCCCTGCTACACACGATTTAGTAGTTAGATACTGGCACGGAAAATAAAAACACTGTAAATTGAAAGCATTGCTCCTCTGGATTGGAGAAAAATTAGAATTTTGTTGTGTGGCCTTTGTCAATACTTTATTTTACGTCCCTCTGCCCAAGCATCCTGCACCCTTTTTTATCATGTTCTGAAGAGGTCTGATTTTGTATATTTAACACCTTTATATTTTCTGGATGTTGGTTTTCATAGGGAATAATGGTCGTGGACGCATGGTGCTGAACCAGACTTTCACAATTGGTAATATATCTTGTCTAATGCTTTTGTCCTCAGTGAAGTATAACTCATTGTGCTGATGATGTAGAAATGTTGGTCTATGAGATTTCAAATATTTGAGAATTTATGCATAATAATTCATTGCAAATGGGTCCATATGATATGCTGATGATGCATTCCTGCTCTCCTATCAAAGATAGCAGAATGTACGAAATGCCAATGAAGCCTTACTGTGTCATGGATACATTTAACACACATTCATTCTCTCATATGATTTCCTTTGGACTCCTTAATTTCATGAAGGAAAACCAAAAATTATTGAGTTCATTGTTGAACCTTTTTGATTTTACATATTTGATTGTTATTATCATGATTCTATCAGGAAAAGTATTTCTATTTCTTGGCCTTCATTCTTTTTTTCAAGGTTCATTACACTGATGATAAAAATTATTCATCACTGTGCAGAACCAATGCTGACAATTGGCAGCATTAACCCAATAATGTGGGATGATAATTGGACTGTTGTGACAGAGGATGGGAGTCTGTCCGCTCAATTCGAGCATACCCTCTTAATAACCGAGAATGGTGCTGAGATACTAACCCAATGTTAAGATGGAACTACAAAGCATTGTCAAAGAGAAGCTGAGAACAGGGCATTCCCCGTAGACCATACATTATTATGGGATATGAATTTGTCACAGCGTGCATAAATATCTTGGAAGCAACTTAATTTCACTTATTATTAGGAAAGGTACCCATTTGACTCCAATTTATTCGAATGTCCCTTTTCTTCAATCATGTGGGATTGAATCTTGACTAGTAGATTTTCTTCTTGTATACTAGTAATTAATAGGTATAGATTTTCACACTTGGTACTGTTATTGAATTGTTTATGCATGTCAAGAGTTTTATGTTTTTTCAAACACTTGTTCCAATTCAACCATTAAATTCTACTCCGGATCATTGAATTCAGGAAAACAAACGCATCAACAAATAATAGTACAATGGCTAGACTACATCCCATTTGTTGCAACCAAATATATTTTGTTTTACGCATATTGCAATTGCATAGAAACTGCCTGCTTATTGTTCGACAGATTTCCCCAACCAAAATGTTTTTGCGTGGACCTCAATAATTTCATCCTATTCGCAGAATGGGATGTTAGATGAATGCATTGGTGCTTACATTGGGATGAAGTCTAGGAATGTTTTGCCTGACGGATGTGTTTCCCAAGGTTCTAAGGGCGAGCACTGTGTTTGGAGATGGGAGTCCAAGTGCAGAAAGATGTTATTCAATGTGAGGCTGGATCAAATACAGAAGTTTGCAACTGTTTGATTGATATGTATTCCAGGTGTGGGTGCATTGAGAGTGCAAGTTGGGTTTTTTATTCAGTGGCGGGAAGAGATTTGCTGCCATGGAATACAATGATTACGGGGTATGTTTATAACGGGATTCTTTGAATGCCTGTGGAAAAGTTAGAATTAATGAGATTGGATGGTATTGAACCTGATACAGTAACTTGGAACGTTGTGATGGATGCTTATTGTCGCATCGGGCAATGTGATGAGGCTTGGAAATTTTTTTCGACAGATTGAGGAGCCTAGTATAATCTCGTGGACAACATTGATATCGGGTTATTCAAGATCTGGAAAATACAGAAGTGCATTGGGGATTTTGAGCGAAATGATCCCAACGGCAGTTCATGCTGCTTTAGACTGTATTTCCAGCATCCTTGCTACTTGTCAACATGTTGGCACTAAGATCTGTTCAGGAAATTCATGCGCGAGGCACTAAAATGGATTACAGGCATGCATTTTACAAATCACCTGGACCGGCACTGTTGACAACATATGCTAAATGTGGAATAATTCACAATGCAGAGCTTGTATTCAGGCTGATGGATAAACGTGGTGGTGTTGCTTGGAATGCTATGATTCTTGGTTATGGTCATAGAGGGGTGGGAAATTTGGCTTGAAGTGTTACCAAGAAAATTGAAGCCTGGGAGTTGAGGGTGATTGAACCACATTTTCCACCATTTAGCCGGCAAATCCGGGAAGCAAATTCGTGCCTACATCAAGAAAGGCAGTTTTGCTGCTTCTATCCCAGTTTAGAATGCCTTGGTTCACATGTACTGCCCAATGTGGATGCATTAGAACTGCATGCTCTGTATTTTCTCAATTGGATAATAAAGATGGTGTCATAGAACACAATATTGGAGGGTTCGGTAAACACGGGCTTGGAAGAGAAGCTCTGCAATTCCTGCAATAGATGAGAAATTCCAGAATTCGCCCCAGTTTGGTCACATTCACATCTGTGCTTTCAGCATGTAGGCATTCAGGTCTTGTAGAAGAGGGTCTGGAAATTTTCAGCAATATGATTGAGATTTTTAAATTCAACCCTGGTAAGGAACTTTATGCTTCTATAGTTGATTTACTAGCTTGAGCAGGTCGGTCCGCGGATGCTGTTGAGTTCATTATGAAAATGCCTGTAATGGCTGATGAGCACATTTGGGGCTCTGTACTTTCTGCCTCTGTAAAGTATCAGAAAATTAATGTTGTAATTTTAGCTTCAAAGCATTTAGTCAAGTTTGATCCTGAAAATGCTGGACACTGTCACTCTATCAGATATGTATTCTGAAGTAAGAAGAATGGATGATGAAGTCAAAATAAGGAAGCTGATAATGAACTTTAGAGCAGTCAACTTATTTAGCTATCAAACAATAAGAGAAAAATATGAGTGGAATTAGTATATTAATCCAAACTGATGCAATAAAACTTCTGCCATTTGTTCACATAATCCATTGGCATGTCTATCCGACTTGAATAAAACTCCTATCAATTTGAGTTGTAACGGGAAGAGAGAGAAAAAAAAAGGCTGTTATAAGTATCTGCAACACAACATTTTCCTGCAGCAAAGGACCATAACAATTTGCACCCATTGCAAATATCTATCATTTGCTACTAGTTTATAATTTGATTAAACAACTACTCATTTCTATCTATTCATAATTTAAACAAATTAAGCCCCTGTTTGGGCCACATTTGTTTTTTCATT
>CAIGRH010223597.1:0-17011 GCA_903798295.1 Fraxinus nigra | reverse complement strand
ACATGCAGATCTTCATCATCGGGAACTACACGTGAATAATTAAATGACAATCCACTCGTTCCGACCCTTGAGCTCCCACCCAGCTTATGTCTCTCATGGGATAAGCAATTAAATCATCATTTGTCAATTTATTTACATTCTTGCTGTCTTGATCTACCGATTGAGTTTTGTACGTCACAACAATGTCACGATGAGGAACAATTGTATCGAGAATATTATCGTCATCCTCGCGAGCTATCTCCACTGTATNGTATCACTTGGATGTGACATTGAGACAGTTGCTCAACATGCAGATCTTCATCATCGGGAACTACACGTGAATAATTAAATGACAATCCACTCGTTCCGACCCTTGAGCTCCCACCCAGCTTATGTCTCTCATGGGATAAGCAATTAAATCATCATTTGTCAATTTATTTACATTCTTGCTGTCTTGATCTACCGATTGAGTTTTGTACGTCACAACAATGTCACGATGAGGAACAATTGTATCGAGAATATTATCGTCATCCTCGCGAGCTATCTCCACTGTATCCCAAAAATCATTTTCATTATCATCAGCTCTATCTGAATGTTCATTTCTACCTTCCGCATTGTCCTTCCTCACTAAAGTCATGCAAATCAGTGTCATTTGCGTTTTGCTCAACTTAAACAAATAATTCACTTCAATATTAGATGTAACCTTCATATATGGAATTGAAAATGGCAAATGCTTTTTTTAATTGAATTTTCAGTACCATATCGAGATGAATCAACGTTCAGCTAGTTCTGTATATCAAGGTACTCAAAAGTTGTGTTGAAACTCATGATAAATATTCGAGAATGTTAGGGATCAAATAGATACAACTCAAGATCAAAAGGAGTGAAAACAAATCAATTTTCAACCGTACAAAGATGTCTAAATACTTAGTTGGAGATTGAGATTCATTTCTTGCCCAGTAACCGTTCGAATTGAAAAAGAGCTATTTCTAGCAAAGTTGAAGTCCTTTGAGTTATCTTTCCAACACATTTTGAATCACCTTAATCGAATATCGGGAGAAAATGTTATGATAAAAATATTGAAACGGACGCAGAGTAACAGCCAACTTTAGGCTGTCAACCACCTAAAAATCGATTGTTAACAGTCGATTTCCTCAGCTGTTAACAGTTGATTTTAAGCTATTAACAGCCAATTTTTTTGCTGTTAACAGCTAAAAAATCGACTGTTCCGGTTGTTTTTTTCGTAACAGCCGTTAAGGCAGTTAATCGAAAAGTTGTGTAGATGAAATTTTTTTTTTTTCATTCATACTTAAAATAATTATGGATCTGCTAAAAAAAAAATTATCTGCCAATAACTTAGACAATCTTAATTTATCAAGTAAAAACGTATACACATTTAATGAAAACGAAATTAAACATACATAAGTATACTTACTGATTCAAAGTAATTGACATAAATTTTTTTTTTCCAGCTATGGATATTTTTGAAATTTTCAGAGTGAAGAAATTGAGAGAGTTTTTATCTGTATTTGAGCAGATTTTGTAATTTTACGTAGGGAATGTTTGGTTTTTATTTGTTAACCAAAATGGCAGTATTGTCGTTTTAACAAAATCATATTTTGTAATTGTTTTATTCATTTAAGAACATTTTTGTCTTTTGAACACCCTTAGGCTACTTTGAAATTATTGATTTGTGAAAAAGTCAGTATAGAATTTCCCTAATTTGACTTGGCCATTTTTAAATGAACCCCGAATAGAGAGAGATTTAGGATTTGGGGGGTGAAGTGAAATGGACGGGGTATGTTAATTAATTTAATTTATAATATTATTATTAATATTGATGAATTATCAAAGTTGGTTATTTTATTATAATTTGAAAAAACAGCTTAAGATCATAATTCTTTTCTATTAAAGTCGGAGAAATTAATGCGAATTTGAGAAAACGGCCTTCCATACCATTGGAAAACACGCAACATTATTTGTAGACGGAAAAAATCATAAACGGACCATTTTTTATTTCTTCTACCAAACCAAACAAACCATTGATGTTGAGAACCTCTACAGGCTACGATATTGTAATAGAATTGATACAATTTTCACTATTTAACCCTAACTTTCAATTTTCAGTTTCCTAATTGGTCCAAATGTCTGTCCATTAAGTTTAGTAAGGAGACAATTATTTCCCCTTAATCTAACAACAAAAAATTTATAAATAAAAAAAAACTAATATAAACACGAGAACCACGATTTGCAGTTTCTTGGTTCAAACATTAATTGCAAAAGTACAACCAAGGAGAAGGCACAAATCTTGCCTATACTGGTTAATTAATGGCCACCACCACTCCATAGATCAATACTTAATGTTCCAGAATAAGGAAGAATGATCATCATCAACGGCATACGTGAGTGCTGGTGACAAGTTATCAGCCGTCCCATATGCCATCAACTTAAACCTCAATAAAGATAAGAGCTCCTTGTAACGGGATTGTTTCTTCCTCAGTACGCGTACATACGCATATAATCCGAGCCATATAATTTCTTTCTTCTTCACCTCAAATATTGGAAGAAAGTCAGAGCCAATAATCAAAGAATGCATCCTTTTCTTTATGAGTTTGTGCATGTACCTGACAAAAAAAAAAAGGAATGAAGAGTATGCTCTAACTAGGCAGAGCGCAGAGGCAGAAGAAAACAAAAAATAGAAAAGACAACCCAATGAACTGGAGGTGAGAAGGAAAAATAAAATAGCTACCTCAAAGATGTTTCGACAGCATTTATAAAGAATGTATGGCTGAATCTAAACGTGGGAGACAAGTTGGTGACATAGCAGTGGAACTTCATGGCACAAAGCAAAAAGGCTTGATAAATATTGAGTCGGACCACAGCTGCCGAATTGATGTTAGAATCATAGAATATAGGATGACATTTAGGCCGGAGGTAATCACACAGCTTTGCCTTCAAATGATGTCCGACTTTACCGTCCCAGCTGACTGTCAGAGAAGAACTTAAATGGGAGTTCATGTACCTGCTCAGTGTATCAGAGTACAGAAATAGAGAAATATAGGAGTGTAAACATCCATCTAAAGGGAAAATGTTTTCCTTTCCTTGTTAATTTCCAGAAAACTTGAAACAGAAATAGAAGTTGCTAATCTGATATTCGTAAGCATTAAATTATCAAAGCATGTTTTAAGTGAACTAGCATATGTAGGGCAAACAAAAATGCTGAATGTGTACTATGACGATAGATGTGACATAATCCCTACAGGTTCAATCTGCAGCCATTATACAGCTTCACCTTAAAGTATAAATGGAAGAAGAAGATGCAAGTTACAAAAAATTAAGTGCTGACATGGTGATTTTGCTTGAGAAGTGCCACTGCTATATAGATACGGACATACGGTCAATATCAGAGGATACATCAACATTGTATTCCAACGAGTAGAAAAAGGATGTAAATGGTTGGTGAATAAGAATAGATTTTCTAGTGGTTCCTAGTTCATCCCCATGATAATCTGCTTAAACCTATTCAAAAGGTGACAATAAAACTCTGGTGTCTTTGGAGTCAATATTCAAATAACTGTGGCAGAAGAATGCTACTCAGACTTCTGCTACATTATGTTCTTTAACTAAACCCTAGTATGGGCACGAATGCTCTGAAATGTGTCCCCAAAAAAACTGAGGAACACATTAATCATATAAACAGAGCATGTAACGATGGAGAACAAGAGATCCTACGGTATACTCCTGTCCATGTATTGGTCATTAATATAGGTAGACACGTGTACCAGCATGACATTGCCAGAAAAAACCATACGAACACAAAATCCAAACCTTCATTTTCCTGAAAACAAAATTTTGTAAAGAAATATATCGTTTTGTGCAATCTGAAGTGAAGGTTTTCTTTTACACAAATGCTCCATGGAATGGCCTACAATGCATTGAACCATAATGTGACTCATGATATGAAGTGGTCTTATAAAATTCTTAGTGATTATATGATACAGCAAGCCAGATATGATGAGATTCATTAAATAAGATTCATTAAATACAGTCATCCACTGCCAACTAACTAACAAGAAGAAAATAACCTTGTGTAGTCTGCCTGAATTTCCAATGTACAGCAATTGACGAGCAGTCCACTCCAACGAAGAAATGAGACGCCATCTTTACCTACATATAATCGGTCTGACCGTGATCCTAAAGGACCTAAACTGTTGTTCACAGTAAAATTTAAACCATATTTCTCCTCATTCATGTAGCAGTTATATTCACGGATTCCTCTATGCAACCTGCTGAATAACATGGCAGACTGCTTTTTTGAAGTTGATACAAAGAGGAAGTCATCAATAAACCTGAGCAGGAGATATTTAGAAGCACATGCAATCATTTCTATTCCGCAGTTGCTTCCTGTAGCTGAAGCTGAAGCTGAAGCTGAAGCACCACGAGAATCATGTTTTCCTGAAAAGTGTGTGGTCTCAGGCTCCCAAGATTTCTCAAGAAATGGAAAGATTACATTCCTCTCCATGTGTCCATAGTAAAACGAGCAGAGCAGAGATGACAACACGCTTCCTTGAGGTATACCAATGCATTGCTGGTAAAAGTTGTCATCTAATTGCAGCACATTATGCTTTATATGCTCGTTGAGATTAAAATGAACTTTTTCCTTCCTTATTTTTCCGCTCCATACCTGATAGCAGAGGTCAAAAAAATTATACAACATTTAGCTACTAAAAAAAAGACTATCAATGGATTAGAGAATTTTAATTATAGGCATGCGCTATATATACTGTAACATAGGCTACAACAGGAATTAGTAAACCTACGTGTGACCTTCACCTGTTTATACTTGCTTTGGATGGACTCTACTTCACAGTTCCACTCAGTCTAATGATAAATTTTTTCCTCCTCTTCTTTTCTATTATATGTGGCTTCTAAATAAAACTTGTAACAATGTTTCAGGATGCAGTTAGCAATCACAATGATCACAAAAAATCTTGCTAAGTGAATATTCATCTAGCCTTGACAATTCTGAAAAGTTACAGAACAGAAACAGTGACCTCACTAGATAATAGAAACACCGGGCATGAATAAATTGTCAACAGATGTGGGAATACGTAGTGTTTCTTGCTCACTTCAAAATAGCTCGCAGAGAATATATAATTTTGGTACATTATGTAAAAGAAAAATTAAAGGTAAAACATAAACCCTTGTAGCTCACTTTTCTTCTGCACGTTTTTTCTTCATCCTTCCATTTCAAATTCATCATGATGCCAATTGGCAGCAACTACAATGATGCATTAACCAATTATGGAACCCATATCTATCACTTGGGAAGAGAGACAAATCAATTCATCTTAGGAACAAAACCATCAATGATTTGAGATAAGCTATAACACCGGACACTATATTTAGATGTATCAAAACTAGAGATGTCCAGTATCAAACCAGTAGTAAAGAACCAACTGCCAACACATTAATGCCAAAAGGAAAGGGAAGTATTTTGTCAGTACTTGTTATTTGTAAAAGCATACAAAAGAACAAAAAGATCCGAGCGCGTGCGTGTTATGGGATTCATGAAAACAATAATTTAAAAAAAAATGTTCAAGTTATCCCTTAGATTAATATCAATACCTTCTTAACAAGAACACCATTCATCGAATGTGCAGGAGGACATGATGGGACCTTTGCTGATTTGGTGATGATATCTTGATCTGCTAGTGTAAGATGCTGATGGACCCTCAAAGACTTTTTCGTGCATAATACCTGAATAGACTTTTCCAAAACATATTCATCATCCACTATGACATCCTCCATCACACTAAGCAACCTATCCTGGTTGACTGAGTCAAAAGCTTTGGATACATCTGACACGACAATGAAAATGCTAGGCATCGTGGTAGATCCATCTTTCAGAGAAAACAAGAAAGGGACAAATTTCCTGTAGACATCATTATAATCAAATACCGATGAACCCAACTTCTCTTGTTCCTTTGTCCGTATACCTTTCAGAATGACATGCAGATCACGAAGGACACTATTTACAGACTTGAAATAGTCATATTTGACATTTCTAGGAACGCGAGATGCTTTCCTCTGCAAATGTCCATTAGATAGAACTCTTGAAGAGAGTAGGTTTGCGGGCATCCTTGACGAAGCTTTAAGATTTGCCAGCAATCTGACCCCATGTTCCTTGGGAAGAAATCTGGCCCGCGAGAAACCAAATGATCTTTTCCTTATGATTTGTCTAACAGATGCATGATTTAATTGGCGATAACTCTTACCCTTCATGCATGTAACTGATTCTCTCATCAGTTTCTTCCAGGTGGGCTTCCGATAATAAAATACCTCTTGTTTCTCATGCTCACTTTCTGTAACGTAAAAGTTGGCTTGAACCAATGGCAATACTAAACTGGCAAAAAACCAAAAAATCCAGCATTCGATAATTTTATGTTTAATAATATCAGCGGCATTAAGTTCACTGCATTTCTTATGCATATCCCCACAGTTTCCTCCTGAGTATTTTGCCACATCACTGGTCAATTGGCAAGGCTTGTTTGATAGTAAAGGAAACTTTGACGTTTTCAATTTATGCATACATTGGTTGAGTGAGAACTTCTCAAATCTTCGCAGCTGAATGAACTTTGAGATATTCTTCCTTAGAATTCTCCAATTAGAAGGCATTCCTAGCAAATTTGAAGGAATTATGCTCCTACAAACTGCCCATATAAATGATACTACCTGTTTCTTGGGACAATAACTCTTATTTGGCTCAAAATGAAAGTCAGTGGCTTCTGATATCAACTTGCAACTTCTGGTATCAGAAACATGACATGATTTCTTTTCAAGCTGAGCCTCGTAGCTTTCCTTTGTAGAAAAGCTTATCCCAGAATCATTACCCTGGACCAACAAGTCCAAACGCATTACACTGGTGAATTCAGCTTATGAACCAAATACTACACATTCAATTAAACAAAAATCCAATAGGTATGAAGGCATTCAATTATGAGTTTTCTTCTTCAAGTTAAAAGAAAAAAGAAAGTCAAGGGTAAATTGAGATACTGCATTAAAGAAGAGTGAAATAGTAGGACAAAGAAGTCCAAAAGCTCCAACAATGAAGGAGATTATATATTTTTTGACAAGGAAATGAAAAGAAATATCTTGTATAGTATGTGTGAGGACTGACATGAACAGATTACTGAAATAGTAGAACAAGAAGTCCAAAAGCTCCAATAATGGAGATTACATATTTTTTAAAAATGAAATGAAAAGGGTGATGCACATACCAAGGATCGTCATGAGGTAGCTCAACTAACATTAAATATCTTGAAAAGGAGAAGATATAAAAGGAACCAAGATATTACAGAGAACAGGAGACCCTAGATTCTCTAGTATAGGCGAATAAAAGTTTTCAGAACGACTTTAGACAGATTAACAATAAAATAAAATGGAGAACCTTGCTAGTGAATTCTAACCTCAAACAGAGAACACCCACTTTCATTTGCACCTTGGTCCAAGTATGGCGGTGAACAGTGTTTGTCCAAAATCCTCAGATACTGGCAACGTTTAGCCTTACGTATCAGAGTTTTAAGCAGTTTAACAAGGGATTTACATCTAGAGACAGAGACAAATATTAAAAAGAATAATTGGAAGCAACATAATTATCAAGGACCAAAAATTAGAAGGAAAAAAAAAGGAGAAAAAAAAAAGCTGGTTTTCTTCTTAAAATTATATTTGTTGTGCATAAGCATGGCCAAGCTATCCAAAATGAAAACTCAAATATAAAGCTTATTTCAGTAGAAGACTAGAGGGCCAAGTTAATGAAGAACAAATTATGCTAAGAAAGCTTTTGCTTATCTGTAAGTTTATATACCTTCCTCGAGCACTTCGTTTGAAATAACAACAATGTTTTTTTTTTGTGGGGGGTGGGGGCAGTCACAGGCTCACAGCTTTCTTCTGCACATGGCATTCATATCAACTTGCATACAAGACAAATTTAAGACAATGTTTGAGAACAAGAAACATATCACAAGAAAGTGTTGTCCATCATCCACCTAATCCAGTTCAAGTCCACAAATTCATATGAATTGCATCAGCCAATCTAAGAAATCAAAATTCATAATATTTAGCAAAACACAGTTCAAACTGGACTGAGCTCAAGTTAGAAACGTTAGCACATAATGCGGCAGAATTCCCACCAACTCCATATATACCCAATTTTCTAATAGCTTTGTAAAAAAAGAAATTGACATAATTTAAATATGATAACAATAACATTGTGTACATTATACAGCTTGACATTTTGACAAATATGATGAAGTCAAACAAATAGATAAAAAAGTGTTGTTGAAGACTATTTAGATGATATACATGTAGCCCTATCTAACAAATTAAACTTTTGGATCAAGTGGTTCAACAATGTACAAAATAGGCAATAGGCCCTGGGTTCAAACTTCATCGGCACCCATTTTAATGAATTGTCATTAGGCCTAGGCACAATTTGGGTTAATTTTGACTTCAACTCGAAACCAAAACCAAAACCAAATTAGTCTATTTGGGTGAATTACAACTCAAACCAACAAGCTCTAACTCTTAAACCAAACAGACCTAAACCAAATCGGTTTGGCTTGGTTTGATTTGGTTTAGTTCAATTTGGTTAGTCAATTGGACTTTTAGTCCAAAGTGAATTTAAAAAAAAAAAAAAAATTTGTCTGAGTTTTGGGCCCACTTAGATTACTAGAACTAAAATAATTAAATAATTTTATATTACAAGAACTAATGACTAATGAATAAAATCAGGTTAATAGAGATAGATCAATAGAAGATTTAAGAATTTTGTTGCTTTTTATGCATTAGGTGACCTAATTGCTAAGTAGGAAAAAAGGTTAAGTATAACATGACGAGCTCGTGAAAGGAAATTTCCAATGCTATTACTTACTGGCAACATTATAGATTGGAGGGAATCAATATATAGTTATGAAATTAGAGCTCATTTTTTGATTAATAATTTTCTTTAAAAAAGGTAAATAGGTTGGGTCGGTTCGGTTAACCAGCGGTTTGAGACTTTAACCCATGGCTGAACCAACCCACCATGGTCTTGCTTAAAGAAAAAAATAAATAAAAATAAAACCAAACCATTACCTATGTCAAACCGACCAAGCCGGTTCAGTTTAATTGGCTTGGTCGGTTTTGCGGCGTTTTAGCCTAGTCCTAATTGTCATTTTAGGCTTAGATGAGAAAAGAATAAACCTCGCCTACAAGTGAGAGAGCGTAATGAAGACAATATTCAAATGATATACATGTGCCTCTATGTAATACATAACTTAAGCTTTCTAATAAAGTGATTCAACAAGTGCCAACAAATATGTAAACATTATTGAGTTGAAGATACCTGGCGGTATCAAAAGATAAATTAAGGACCTCATAAATTGAAAGATATCAATCCATAATGGCTATAAATTTACAAATGCCTGTTGATGCTTACAAACATGTGGATCTGCTGAGACAACAGCTTTTTCCATGAAAACCTGGCATTGACTGAGGATTCATATCAACATCAAATGTTCCAAAGATATTCTTGAAGAGAGAAATTGCTCCAGAATCATTGGGCTTCACAGAATGCAGAATGTCTGGAAACAGTTAAGGTTGAAAAATGAACTTTTTAAAAGAGACTAAAAGAAGACAATGACATCAGGAACCAATGGTCAATCTTCCATTATGAGTTCAAAAAGCAAACTCCAGTATTTATAATGAGGTGGTGGGGACTGGGCTGAGGGGAGAAAAATTAGAATGATGTATGAATTATACAAGAACGTGAATAGCTTTCCAAGGAATCAGTAAGAACTGAAAGTTACACAAATTATACATTTGCAAATAACGGTGAAATCAATACGCAAGTGGAAGTATAATGTTAATTCCTTTTATTTGATTTCCAGATACAAAGTTAAAAAACATGGTAATATTCAAAAGAAAGCAAGATGTTTAAGCTTAATAGGGATGCAATACAAGATACAAATGAGGATACGTTTCCTTGGGAACAATGAAGAACTCTCCAACCTGTAGAATAGACTTTTCCTATTGACCTGAACTTTCTTTATGATCTTCGGCAGATTTTGAAAGACAGAACAACAAGAGAAACATGATACTGTCTGCAGATATTAAAACTCAAAAGTCTCATTATTTGACGAGAAAACAGAATGAAAAAGAGATAGAAGATAATGCTATGGGTGCAATATGAGGATACCAGATCATATCAACTGTTAAGTCTTTTTAAAAAAGACAAGCATAGATTTCTTATTCAAAATGTTCAATACATAACCAACTTAATACACGCTATGAATCAAAAAACCATCAGGAGATTGTGTCTCATTAATTCTAGAAATTAAGAGTGCAAGTTAGGTTGAGTCTTATATGCTATTTCATATACATGCCATAGGTTCTTGTTATTGTTCCAATGTATAGATATAAGTTGGGGCAATCTCGTGCTATAGATAGTAATACTTCCTCTCTTACAACCTTCAAGTCATCATCAATCATCATCCTGCCATCTGTAGTAATTTTTATGTCAATTTTTTCATTGCTTCCTTTTTTTTTTTTGTAGGGGAGGGCAGGGGAGATACTTTTAAAAAAAATATCAGTTATCTCTAAATTTTTACAACTATGTGAAACTTGTAAAGAGAAAAAAAGAATGAGAAGCACTGGGCAACTCGATATATTGGAGGTGTTTCAACTCTAATATCTCGTTGAATAAATAAGACGGTTAAACAAATTCAAAAAATAGGCCGCCAAGAGTCAATTCAAATCAAATCTGAAGGATGATGTAAGATACACAACTTTATAAAGAAAAGAGTGTATTTGGTGGAACTTAAATCTTTTCTAGCAGCTGTTTTCTATAGATTAAAATGAGACGTCAGCATGAATATATGGCTTCTTTGGATAACTAACAAAGTCTGTAAGTTTTACAAATCTACAGAGGGCGAACCTACCTACTGCAATAAGATTTCAGAAATGTATACGTAGTGGTGATTGGGACATAAATTTGTCTCTTCTTTGACATATAGCAGAGGAAACAAGAGATATAGGTATAACAAAGTTACTAGGAAAAGGACTAAAAGTTCAATTTAAACAGAACGCAAAGGAGTTATAGATATTAACTACCTGTCCATTGCTTAGACCTGAACCTGTGCAGAGGCTAGGTTGCTCTCTAGACCCACTAGAAAAGTTATTGTTGTTATTGAAACTTTCTGTACAGGAGATCAAAGAAGACGTTCCTTGACCAGTTAACTGCCTCCGCTTTCTCTTACGCTGCCAACGGAACAGCCTTTTCCGCTTTCCAGGCAATGCAATATTTTGGTTTGAGCTTTCCTTGCCTTTTTCATTTGAAAACTCTTCATTACTAACACTATTAGTGCCTGCATTTATTGTAGCATCTTTAGACAGTCTTCTCATAGCATGTCTATTGTATCAACTATATTGAGTTCTGTCATCCTACCATTACACACAACGAACTTATTGTTGTTTGAAGAAGCCTCGCCGTCCAAAGACCATGTGCTTAGCTGTTTTTCGGACATTGAGGCAACTCCAACTTTATTCCTCTTCTTCCTTAATACTAAGAAAAGGTTGAAGTGGGTCATTACTATGCAAAATTGTTAACAGAACTATTTCAGCAATTGTCATAAAGTGAAAAAATATATTAAAAATGTAACCACTTAATAAAAAATGTAATACAGTGATAGCCTAGTGCACAGAGAAATCAACCCAAGCTGTTGAGGGAAAATAGTCAAGAGAATGGGACCAATACTAAAATATATCATGTGAGGGTTTAACACTTTATGTCATGTTAAATGAAAAAAAAAATCAGTTATAGGCTTACTGGTTTTAAAATGCCGTACTTCTCGTGTTATATAGTAAATTAAGTCTTTATCGATGTGTAGACTGATTCTTACAACTTCTGTTACTTACCATACTTTTTGAGATTTCAGTGATTTTCTTAAAATAAAATAACTTTTTAAAATGTTAAAGAGAATCTACAGTTGATATTTGGAAGCATTTCCAAGCAATGTAAGCTGTCTAGAACTACTCTTCTCATTTCAAAAATTACAGACACCCACGAGGTATGTACTAAACAACAGATTCTCTTATGGGGTTTTAAAGTATTTTCCAGGAACATAAAGAAAATGTACACCATATATAATTCTCCTAGCTGCAGGAATGGGGCTGCATCTGATAGGGCAATTAAATTTTATTATTAATTTTATAGAATAGTTTAGGTACCATACATTTTTCATCTCGTAGCAGTATAGTGCTAGCTTAAATATATAATTATTGTATACTGAATATAAACCAGTCTTCAAACTCTGCTTCAATATGTACCAATACTATGTACTCACACACCTGATGTTAAATGGGAATGTTTGAAAATCAGATTCACCATGTATAAATTCTTAAAATAACCAATCAAAAACTCAATTTACCATTATGATCAAGTGAATGGTGCTGGATTTCAGAGTCAGGCGTGTGCCTTGAGAATTTAAGGCACAAATCACTGATAGGAAAACCTGCTACCTGATGGTGCTTCTTTCTGGGAAGGGGCAAAAAGACTGAAGTATATTTTAGTAAATACACCATGAGAGTATCCCCAACCTGGAAAATTGGTAATTGGCACTCAATCACATACAACATTTTTGAAAAATAACTTATAAACCAAGCACATAACACGTCTATTTACTTACTCTCCTTAGGAGTTGACTCCATGCTGAGGACGTTAAAATATCAACAACAGAACTAGAGCGGTTGTGCTGTCAGACACAAGCACAACATAGAGAAACTTCAATAGTGATCAACTCATCTTATAGACATAAAAATTGCAGAAACTGTCAAAATTTTACATCAAGAGAAATAATAATCACTAAGTTATGAAAGTAATATGCAGCTCAAAATAAAAAAAGATCTCTTGCTATAAAACTAGAACAACCCCGAATGAAGACAAATGAAGTAAACAAAAGTTAAAAACACTCACTCTATCATAACTACAGCAGATTATATTCTTGGACGATGTCTGTTCATATGATATCATTTCGATTGTTCTTGTAACGATCTGCAATTACAGAAAGGACCATATCATATTTAGAGACGGTGAATAATATAAAAAATAACTCAAATGGAATATTGAAGATTGCCAATATGCTAAATGCCCTTGAGCTCTCAAAAACAGCATGGAGTACTATGATTCCAGTAGAAGATAACATGTAACACTGAAAAAAATAAAAAAGAACTTTACTCATACTGCTAAAACGTAATTCGGTTTTTCAAAAGTGAATATGGAACATCTGGTTGAATTCTTGACCTCTTGCAATCACTGCTAAGGGGAATAGTAATTTAGAAACAAAAACGACTAATATAAGCCAACATAAAAAAACAAACTATGAATTGCTACCATTGTTCAATTGCAGACTTGTAGTTCTGAAATGTTTTAGGCTCTACAGACTATTATCGTTCAATTGCAGTTCGTCCCAATCTTTAAGGCTCTAAAAATTAATGATTTGCACTTCAGTTCCTAAGTTAATTTTCTATTAATCAATAGTACAGCATACGAGTTATTCATATCGTTTTTTAATCTCTGCACCTGAGTTTTAACCCGATGTTTTGCAAACCCAGTAATCCAATGATCATCTGCCACTGACGTTTATAAGACCGAACAGATCAATGTCTAGTGAATAAAACGCTTAAAACATTCCTGCAATTCTCCGGCCTAAAAGAATAAAACGCAAGAGACATCTCTTGTTTACCCGCCAAACCTACAAATACACAGAATACATTCATGCACACATACATACATACATTTTCACAAATACATATAACATATTTAAAACTCTCTTATAACTATATACATAGAGAGGGGGGACCTCGAGCTGCGACCAGCGGCATTGAGGATCTAAGATAGGCATGGGAGGGGCATTTTCTGAAACAACGACGAAAGATTTAGTGAGGAGCTTGCGGTAGTCAGGAGGGTCGTTAGATCTGAGGAGAAAGGACATAGCGTCATCGCCACTGCAACTGAGGCACCGCCGCCCCTTACACCTGCACCCTGCTGCCGTTGCCGGAGTTGGTGGTATCAATGACAAGATAGTCTCGGCCAGTGTACGAGCTCGGTTGTGGAATAGTCGCCATAGTACCTCCGGAACTCTCCGTCTCTTCTTAGACATGACTTTTTTGTTGCAGGGCTGAATTTTGCACTTCGGTGTAAAGAAGTTACTGTATGTGTCTATTGCCATTCCACTACATGAAGCAACAGAGATGTGCACGCTTTTTTATGCATTCGCACGAATGTGGTGATCCGATTATTACCTGCTTAATCAGATATTTGATCCGTCCCGCCCCGAATTTAATTTTTCTTATCGTACAATTCAATATTTTAAATAAAAAATTTCTTCAATGGAAATGACAATTAAGTTTATCTAACAAATGTGACAAACAATAAAAATTTTAATTTATCAAATATATTTAAATAATATAACTTTCAAAAATAAATTTTAAAAATATATTATTGTCTTATTTTAATGAATAGAGACAATGAAATGAGTTAAAAAAAATTTATAAATAAAATTAAACGGGTAGTAAACGGGGCAAAGGCCTTGCCCTCGCCCCCTCCTTAAGCGGGTAACGGGACGAAAAATTACCCGACGTGGCGGAGGGCGGGGATGGTTGTCCAGACCCACCTCATTGTCATCCTTACATTACATTACTCGACTTTGGGTCACATAGTGATATTTCAAATTACTTTTATTTTATATTGTCCCAAAGTCTTATATTAGGCCATGCTTGGTTCATGCTTATAACGTAAAAGTACTTTTGTTCGTACATTTTTTAGAATTTACAAGTAGTGCATAGTTTCACCTCATTTCCCAAACATGCTTTATCTATTTTAGGCCTTGTCTGGTGCAGATTTTGGCCAAATTCTAATTAAAATTCTGACCATTAGTGGGACCTGCATGTGAGATGGCTGGTCAAGATGTACGGTCGAAGTGATAGTTAACGGTAGGAAAAAAAATTTTTTTGACCATTTTAATTGCTACCAGATAGGTGCTTAGTATATGAATTTAATATTTTCTATTAGAAAGCAGGAGAAAACAATTTATTCAATTATAATGGGATGGACAAGATAAATACTTTCTCAAATTGGATAAACGTCGCTCTTGCAATAGTATGAGCTGCACCTAGTATGTTAAATGGATCGGACCAAGCAGCTACCTTTGGCCCACCACATGTGAGGTGAGCCGAGTGTGAGCCGGCTTGATTCAACTTGACTTGACTTATAGTATATTGTTAGACACTAATAACTTCGACAAGAATGTTGCTGCTCAAACACACTTGTAAGTGCTTGCTCCGCCATTAGATCATGATTTTAGCGGTTTAACTAACCGTTCAATTTCTGAAGATTTGGACAATGACCATTGATGCATGAGAGCACGAATTCAATTGATTTGAATAGCTTAAAAATTGGAATGGAGACAATAGTTTCAAACAATAAATGATAAACAAATTGTTAAATGCTGGAAAAAAAATAAAAATAAATAAAAAGTGGGTTAGCTTGGAAAGAATTGTACACAACAACTTTTTCGTGTATAATTTTAACTTCGCATCTGCCAAAAATGGTCTATCCCAAGTTTGAGAAATTGAGAAGGGTTTCAAAAAAATTTAAAAAGCTAGTGGCTTGTGGCCCCACTAGCAGGCTCACGAGCCTTTTGGCCAACAATAATTCTACTTGTACATAAATTTTTGACAAAACGTCATTTGGCAGCCCCTATTAGGTGGCGTTTTGTCAAAACAATTGTCAAAAAATTATGTACAAATAGCATGGTTCTTTGGCCAAACCGAGCGGGGCTTTTGGACACAAGCTGAACCATTGTTTTGAATTCTTTTCATTCGAACCGAAAATTGCACTATGACTCCCAAAAGTATAATGAAGACATGTAATTGTATTTCTTCAAAATAATTACCTAAAGATAAGAGATAGGTAAACGTAGAAATCGTATTTCATCAAAACTATTATAAAGTTGTAAAAAATATCTTCATTTAACATGGTTTGGAACCAACTACAATACGTAGATGTAGTTAAAACTTTTACATGAATTGATATTTCATGTGCAATTTTTTAAAATAAACATACTAAGTAAATATAATATTGATTAAAGAAATGAAACATACAATTCTATCTTAGTATTATGCAATTGTACATCTAAAAAATATCGAAAGGTCACCTTCATCTTCTTGAAGTCATTGGCACTTACAAACTTGTGCTTTTATGAAGGTTGTAATATTGTTTAGGTCTCGTAATGCATCTCGGCCTAATATATGGTCTCTCATTATATACCTTATGTCTATAAGTACTAATAAAATCGCGGGGGATGTTAACAAATCCTGGACTATAGTGGACAACATTGGATATTAAATACAATCAAGGGTGGACGCAGAATTTTAAAGTTAGGGGGCACAATTGAACTTGTAAAGAAGTTGAGAGAAATATTACAATCGAAAATTTACGTCCAAAAAAAATCATACTCCATATAATTTTACATCCGAAAATTTTACAATCGAAAATTTTTGATGTCAAATTCCATAAAATAATGAAAATTACATCGAGATTTTTGTATTGCAAAAAATAATAAATGTTAATGAAATAATTGATTTTTTTTTTAAATGCGAATTAGACATATTTCTTCAATATTCACGTTTAACGTATTTTTAACTATTTTCGATATCTGTTTGGACTATTCGTTATACCCATAATGTAGTTCTCGAAAAAAGCTTTGAGACGACATAAGCAATTTGTAGATTCGGTTAGTGTATGATAGTTAATTTTTTTAAAAAATTAGCATGTTATCGAAATTCAAATTTATTGTGATTTTGTCCCTGTTTGGTGGAGATTAAAATCAAATTTTTAGTAAATTTTGATAAAAGTTATAGATTTAAAGACTCCATGATATATGTTAATAAAATTAATTGTTAACTTTGATTTAGATTAAAATTTATATTTCAA
>CAIGRH010223583.1:0-12358 GCA_903798295.1 Fraxinus nigra | reverse complement strand
GAAAAGAAAAAGGCATTTGGCACAGATTTAATTCTTAACTATTATTTCGGAGTTGATTGATATGGTCGTGGAATCTTATAGGATCTTCGTGCACAATATGGAATGGTTACTTATGTCTTCTATTCATTTATGGGATTCTTATATAGTTTTCAATTGCTTTGTCTAGAGCCTCCTCAAACTTCTGTGAAGTACTTAACTTGGCACCGGACCTTGTCACCTCGTTCAGCTTCATCTAGGAATCTTCTAGGGGTGAACTCTGTAGATGATGGTGAGGATATTGCTAATAATCTCTTTGACAACTTCTGTATGGTCTCTGGAAGTCATGCCTCGACGTTGGATAGGTTATATGTGTGGGAAAAGAAGCTTTATGACGAGGTTAAGGTATGTTCAGAGTTCGAGTTTGCACTAGTACATATAGTAATAAAAATTATGAAATTATTTTTTTGGCAGGCGCTGGGAATTACTTTCCGGTGGTTTGAGTTTTGCACTTGTACATGACAAGTTTATATTACTTTTCACTGTACATAGGTGTCATGTGGTTCTGGATGTAGCATTAATTTACCTTTGGTTTCTCAAATGAAAAACTGGCTGTTAATAGGAAAAAGTATGAAGCTCATATTTCACGATGCCCAGTGATTTCTCCTTTGCATGAATGAGAGAATGTTTCAGTATTTTTCTTGCTTTACTCATTCGAGCTAGTTTTTGCAACACTTGGATGGTATTTTTTTGGTCAATTGTATCTGTGACAGAGACTACTCAACTGTAATTCTTTATTTGCCACATCAATGTTTGGACACAAACTGATGGTTTTCTTAATGTATGGTCAATGGGTGATTATGTTCCATTGATTTTAGCTTCATATACTTCTACAGTTGAGTTTTCATGTTCCTGACCAGTAAAACAATATGTTTCAGAAGTTTGATAATTTATTTGCTTAATATTTATCTGAAAATTAGTAGAGGAAATCAACTGATACCTGATACTCCTTTTTCAGGCTGCTCAGGTGCTTAAAAGTAATTTTGATCAGAAGTGTAAAGTACTTAGACAGCAAGAATCGCAAGGAATGAGAACTGACAAAACACGTGCTGTAGTCAAGGATCTACACTCAAGAATTAGAGTTGCAATTCACAGAATTGACTCAATATCAAAGAAAATAGAAGAAATTAGAGATACGGAGCTTCAGCCACAACTTGAAGAGTTAATTGACGGGTATGTATTTATCATTGGCTTCTGCTGTTTATTTGATTAATTTGTCACTGAAATTCATCAGGAATATTTGAGATTAAGAGTGTGTTTGGTAGAGATTAAAATTGAAAAACTAGTTGTTATTGTTGACTTTTATTAGATGGGTGGGACCCAATAACGGTTATATTTTCAATTTTAATTGAATTTTAATCTCTACCGAACACGCCATAATTCTGAACTACATAAATTTGGAATCATCCAAGTGAAATATAGAAACAGTGTATGTCTTCTAACATAGAGGAGCTCTATTTATGAGTCCACCCCATCTAGAGACTCAATTCAGACTTTTTATCACATGCAATTAGTTGTTGCAGGGATAATCTAAAACGTATGGGTGACTAAAAACTCACTTTCAAGTAGCTTTTTGTTTCCAAACATACGAGATAAGTCTCTTTCTTTTTTTTTTTAACGCAAGTTGTTCATTTTCACAGCAGGTTAAAGTTACTTTCAAAATAAGTGACTTGCTTAACTTTGACCAATAAAAAGGTATTTATTTTCAAAATTACTTACTTGTACAAGAACTTATCAGTAATTTTTTTAAGATTAGCCAAATGTGCACTAATTCTGGGAATGATCTTTTTACATGAGTGGCTCTGCGATCACTATCAATCCTCAGCTCAGGCTGCCTTAATGTAGCATTTAACGTACCCAATCATTTCTAACTTTTTTGGAAGTATTGAAATTTGATAAGAAAACTACTATCTTGTTGATTCTTTTTTGGTTTCATGTTTGTTAGTTTGTCTTTCTTTTTGATTTCATGTTTGTTAGTTTGTCTTTCTTGCTTCCAATTCGAATTTATGATTACCCTTATTTCTTGTGGTGTTCTACCTATTACGCTTCAATGAAGTACAAATGATTTGATAGGACAATAACAGTTTGTTGCAAAGTCCAGTAGTCTAATATAATGTTGTCATTGAAAACTGATGGTTGAGTTAAGGTCTAGTTGTTCTTGTTTTCACCTTTCCCTCCACAAAAGAGCAGTCAACCAATCAGTAGTTCTCAGAGATGCCCTGGGATGTACTTTGGATTTCTCTATGAGAGACATGATTTATAAGTTTAAAGAGCATCCAATTTGAAATGACCTTTCATTCCCTGACTTTCTTTCTATTGCATTTGATTCGATAGAGACGTAAAGATGGTATGTGTATGGCTTTACAGTACTCGTTTCACATGTATATGTAAAGATGGTCACGGAAACCCAAAAATTTGGTTCATCATTACATGATGACGACTACTATTAGCAATCTCAGAATATCCATCATAGAAACATTTTCCCTAATTTTTAGAGAATTTTTATCCGGCTTTGCTTATTGATATCATATGCTTTACTCTTCTTGTTACTGATAGACTGAGGAGAATGTGGAACATGATGCTTGAATGCCACAAGCTTCAGTTTCACATCATATCAGTATCTCATGCCCCCCCTCGAAGCACAAAGTTTTCTGTACAGTCAGATTCCCGGAAACAGATTACTATCTATCTCGAAAATGAACTGAACTCTCTAATGTTGAGCTTCAGAAAATGGATTGGTGCCCAGAAAATATACGTGGAATCTATAGATAAGTGGCTGCTCAAGTGTGTCTCTCTTCAGCAGAAAAAGTCAAAAAGGAACAAAATGATGAGGGACAGATTGCCTCCTATAAGAAACTGTGGCCCGCCCATATATATCATGTGTGGTACCTGGTTGGAGATGATTGACAAATTGCCTTCGCAAGAAGTCATGGAATCTATCAAACATTTGGCAGCTGAAGTTGCTCATTTTTTACCACGTCAAGAGAAGAACCAAAGGAAGGGTGGAAATCACTCTCATTTGAGTACCTTCCAAGCTGGAACCAATGATGATAATTCAGGTATTAATATGTTGAGAGACGAAGCTTCGGAGGATTGGATATCTGGTTCTGATCGGTTTCGTACGAGCTTGGCGGGGTTTCTTGGCCAATTAAACAACTTTTCTGAGTCTTCAGTGAAAATGTTCAGTGATCTCCAGATGGTCATAGAAGAAGCAAAAGAAAACTACCAACAATTCAAGTCTCAATCTTGAAATTTATATTGTCCAAATTATAGTTCAGACTATGATTTTCGGTATGGCTGCAAATACTGGATAGGGTACATGTTGAAAATAAGGAAGAAATAATCTTTTAGGAATATAGGGACAGATTGATTATGGCGTGAGATTTATGGAGCAAAAGAAATAATAAGGTAAAACCTTGGGACTTTCTTTCAATGTTCAATTGTCAGATGGAAATAAAGGGGATGCATAGAGCATGTATTTAATACTTGTACAGGAGTGAGCATTATGTTGGGAAGTTATAGGTTTATGATAACTGTAAAATTTCTGGACAAGCATATGTTTTGTAGTTTGATTTTGCATGTTCTGAATAATAGGGTATTGTACTTTATAAATGCATCATAGAAATGGTGATTCGAAAGACTTGTGTAACGATATGTTTTCGATACATGTCCGTTGTTATTTTTTTCGTGGAATCATTCATTTTACTGTCCTATATTAGAGTAATGTTATTCATATTACTGGTGCACGTGGCAATGGTTCCCTGATTTATTGTTCAATAGAATTGTCATGTATTTTGATACCCGTGTTTGATTCTCATTTATTAGAATTTATTTTCAATCAAACTTTATGTGATTCATAGTTTTTATCAACTTTTCAACCACAATTTATATCAAAATTTACTAAAAATCTAATTTTTAACGAAATCAAATAGGGATTAAAACAATAAATTAAGGGATCAATCGTCTCCTAGACCGATGACATCTACTGAGGATGAATAATATTATTTCTAAATAATATGTATTGTACTTCTACGAATGAACTTTCTATGGTTGTAGCAAAGTATATTTTCGTTGCTTGAGGATGAATTAGATGATCAATATCTATAAACATTTGAAGTTCTCAACTTGTTCTGATCGTAATTTTTTTTTTATTTTTGGGTAAGCTCTATACAATCTCTAGTCATGTGACCTGATTTATCACACTTGAAGCAAACATTCTTCCACATCAAACTCTCCTTTATGCTGCTTGTCACACTTGCGATAGGGTGGAATGATGATGGGATCTATATTAACCCTATCCTTGCTAGCATCTGCTCTAAGAAGAACAGTCTTACTCAAGTTTTGAATCAAAAGCAAAGTTCAAATTTAAGTTTCGAAATCCAAGTCTCAAGCAAGTCAAGTTGTCAAATCAAATTTAGCCTCCGTTTGGTAGGAATTAAAATGAAAGTTTGTAAAAAAAAATGTAATCGTTAGTGGGCCAACTTGAGACCCACCACAGAGATAAAAAGTTAAAAAAAATTGGTTGAAATATGAGCCCAACAGCTCTTGTTTTCATTTTAATGCCTACCAAACGGAGGCTTAATTCAAGCCTTGAAGTTCAAAACTCATGTCATGTGGCCCCTTTTTTCAATGCCTAAATGGCCAATAAGAGGATTTTGCGATATCGCAATCACGAGATGATTAATCCACTTCGTAATTTTCTAAAAAATCAATCTCTATCAATTTTTGTATTTTTATACACATACAAAATCAAAATTGTTTTACAAATCCAATAAATAATATTCATTCGTCCTATAATATATCACTAAATTAAATAAAGATTTAAATATGAGTACTGCATATTTGTTGATAACAAAGCGCATTAAATAAGAGTACATTGGAAAATTTGAAAATTAATTATACTCTTATAAATAACCCATAAATTGAATTAAACTAAAAATGGAAAATAGATTTATGATGGCAGTAAAATTTTATCTACCATAATCTCACACTATAATGACAATTTTTAGATACGATATTCGATTTGTCGTTAAGTGCATCCACGGTGACGTCACACTTGACCTTAGTTGTAATTTTCCATGCTTTCATGGACCCCACCTTAAATTTAACGGGTACCTTTAGCCTCACCACCAATGGCACCATATTTTCATTCTGCCCGTTTATTAACGCCGTCTTAACGGCGCTTCCCAGAACTATGTTGGACCCCTTCAATGCCGTTTGAAATACCGTCACGTTGTTCTTCGGCTGGTAAAAAGTAGGAAAAACACCGTCGCTTAGCTTAACGTCGTTGTAAAAAACTTTAACGGCACTGTTTTTTGTATAGTATATGCCGATCTTGTCGTTAGGATTCTCCGCCCTGATACTGACGTCAAATTCCGGTGATATGAAAGGTACTGATGTCAGATTCATTCCTCTTATAACGACGGAGGTTATCGTGTACTTCGGCGCTTCTGGACGGAAGACGAGGTAGAACACTCCGGCGGCAATAGCAGCGGAGACAATGAGTAGCAGTAAGAGGAAGAGAGTGAAATAACAGCAACGGCGAAAGGAGCTACGTTTTTTCCCGCGTGTGAGGGCATGGAATTTGCGTGCGGTTTCGGGTGGTGGATAGCGTAGGATTTGCTCTCTGGGGAGCTGGACTACATAAGTCGACGGAGTCGGCGGCACTGGCTTCGAATTAGGCGCTGGTTTAGAAGCGTCTCCGGAGTTCTTCGCCGTGGGCGGTGGTGCGTTGACGTTAGTGGGGTGAATTCGCTCTTCCATTCCGATTAACAGTGTAGAACAGATTCAAAATCAAAATTGAAACATATTTCTGCGTAAAAATCAATTGTAATAAGAGCTGAGAGAATGGAAGTGCGGTCTATACGTGTGTGTATGAGAATATATAGGAATCAATTGAATTGGAGATTTGGAATTGTACGTGTAAATTAAGCGTGAAGAGTTAGGAGCCGCGCCGCGTGATTTGCGGTTGATTTGCACTAATCGATGCTTAACATGGAAAACAAATCCGAAATAAAACAAACACATATTTGGATGTAATTCCTCTGTGTTTGATTTGATCGCGAGTTTTAGTTAATCTGTAATAATTAATTTTCAAAATAGATTTTTACAGCATATTAGACGAGAAGTGATTTATCACACAAATCATCTAGTAGCTAGCTAAAATAAGTATCCAAAAAAAAAATGGTGATTTAAGTTGAAAGTGTTAAGTTGTGAAACCTAATTTATTGTCGGTACGTGAATCAATTTCTGCTGTGAGATTGTCATGGCTATTGGAAGGGGTGAGAACCCCTAATACCAGGAATTTCGATTTTATTCTAATTTATCTTATAGATAGGGATTCATCGTTAGGGTTTTGTTTTATTATCAAAAAAGAAAGACGGGTTAGCCGTTAGAGAAGAAAGGGTGTGTGATTTTCTCAAACTTCTTTTCATAATAGTAAATTATTATAGCGACGAAAGATGATGTAATCTTATATTGAGACGAACTTTTATGAATTTTGTATGTTTATAGTGATTAGTTTTTATTTTTTGCTAATTGATGGTTCTCGATAAAATAGAATTAATGTTTCTGAAAAGTGTAGATTACTTCTTGAGATAAACAAATGAAGAGAAAATGAATTTTTTTATGTGGAGGTTGTGTGAATCTTCATAACATATATGTTAAAGGATTGGAATAATTGTAATTTTGTTTTTTCTCCAATTGATTTTATATTTTAGGATTGAACTTCGAGGAAGAAGATTGGTGAATGTATCTACTTACATGGACTTTATCAGTTGAAACCATTTGGTACCACTTTTTCTCAACAGTGTTATGCTAGAAAAATCATGTTTGCATTAAAGATTTTGTTTGTATTAAAGATTTTGTCATCCTCCTAAATCATAATTTAACCTTGTTATTTTCATCTATGTTTTCTGAGACAAATGTCTGTGATACTTGTCAATATTTCAAGCAATTTCGTCTACAATTTAATAATTCTCCATCCATGTTTTTTTAACTTTTTGAGTTAGTCCATTCTGATTTATAGGGTATTGATTCATACGAAGATTGGTGAAGGTATCTACTTACATGGACTTTATCAGTTGAAACCATTTGGTACCACTTTTCTCAATAGTGTTATGCTAGAAAAATCATGTTTGCATTAAAGATTTTGTCATCCTTCTAAATCATAATTTAACCTCTTTATAAACTCTATGTTTTCTGATACAAATGTTTGTGATACTTATCAATATTTTAAGCAATTTCGTCTATAATTTAATAATTCTTCATCCACGTTTTTTAACTTTTTGAGTTAGTCCATTCTGATTTATGGGGTATGTTGATTGAAACGATGGTTTTAAATATTTTCTCTTTTTTCTTGATGATTATTGTCGTGCCACTTGGATATATATTTAGTGAAATCTAAGAATGAAGTTTATTCTTTTTTCAAGGACTTTCGTAGCATGGTGGTCACCTAGTTTGATATTAAAATCAAGGTATTTCATTTGAATAATGGGAACGAAGGGCCTATTCATGCCTTTATTCACAAAGAAGGCATTATTCATCTTACTAGTTGCGTTGGCATGCCTCAACAAAATAGAGTAACTGAAAAAAGAAACGATATATTTTGGATACTATAACAGCTCTCATACTTCAAATGAATGCTCTAAAGACATTTTGGCCATGTAGAGTTCTAATCGTTGTGTGTATTTGATAGATAGGCTTCCAAGTCATGTAATCTAGATTCAATCACCACTGGAAGTCTTAAAAGAGAGAAAGCCTAATGTGTCTTCCTTTTTAGTATTTGGTTGTTTTTGTTATGTGCACCAATAGATCTTGTATCATGAAAACCTTGTGCCATTCGGTGTATTTTCTTAGGATATTCTTTGACAAAAAAATGATATACAATCTATGATTCTCGGTCTCAAAAGCTCTTGGTATCATGGGATGTGAGGTTTGTTGAGAAAGAACTATATGTTTATCACAGTGTCCAAACATAAATTTATCTTGGGGGGAGTGTTTGAACGATTAATTCCCACCCCCACTATATAAACATCTTCTTCAGACATTAAAGGCATTAGACAGACCAAAATTTGACAAAATTGAAAGACTAGTACAGATTGGAGGTGCGAGAGAGACCAAAGGTGTCGAACATAATGGAGTCAATGGAGATACTGGATGTACTTTACAGCCAACTCTTCATGATGTATCAGATGCTCCAAAACATGTTATTGTTGTACTAGATGCTCCAAAAGAGGTTCTTAGATTGTCAAACAGAATGTCCAAGACTTTGAAAATATTGAAGGATTTTGTTACTTTTAAAACTATAAGTCATTTAATATACTAAATATCTTTATATCATACTAAAGTTTCGAAGTGATGGCTTCGTTAAAAGGCATAGAGCATGTCTTGTTGCAAGAGATTTCACCAAAACTTATATGGAGTCGATTACAATGAGACATTTGCTTTTATAGCCAAAATGAACATGTTTCGTGTTCTTTTATATGTAGTCGTAAATTAAGATTGAAGTTTTTTTTCAGACGGATGAAAAGATGCATTTTACATAGTGGTTTTGAAAGAATATGTTTACATAAGTATATTGCAGGTTGTCGTTGAAGGGTCGTAGTGATTGCACATGCAGATTAAGAAAAGTCATATTATGAGCTCAAACAAGCATCTCGTGCGTGGTGCTCCAAACTCATTCATATTCTTGTCAATAATGTTTTAAATATGAGTAACATTGATTCTCTTGTTCGTAAAAAGAGGTATGAATGGTATTGTTATTGTTCTAATTTATGTTAATGAAATAATTATTATTTGTGATGATTTTTATTTATTTTTAAATATCGCGGCTTTAAACATATTTTTAGTGCACAGAATCTATTTAGGATTTGGGAATTTTGAAGTATTTTATCGGTCTAGAGATTTCATATTCAAAGAAGGGTAACATTCTGAATCAAAGGAAATGTGTGTTGGATTTGCTACAAGGCAGTCACAAATTAGGTGCCAAGCTAGCTCGGACGCTTATAGAATGTAATTTAAAATTAACATTTAATGGTAATCCATTATTTGACGTGAGTCGATTTCAAAGATTGATGGGAAGATTGATTTACCTCATACTCAATTTGACATCATATGTTGTTAGTTGTTTTATGTATTTTCCATGAGTTGCTCATATGGATTCCGTCAATTGAATCTTGTATTATCTCAAGAATCACCTGGAAGAGGTATACAGGTGCGTAAGAATTGTCATTCTTTCATTTCTGCACGGATGCAGATTGGATTGGATGTACTGTAGGTGGACTAATGTTGTTAAAAAATAATGTTGGAGGAGTAAAAAATTAATGTTGTTAAACATTCAAGTGTTGAAGCTGAATATCGGACAAGATTTTCACCACAAGTTTTATTATTTGGCTTCGTTATTTGCTAAAAGATTTGGAATTTGGCTCCTCACGACCTACACAAATGTTTTTGTGATAATAAATTTGCTCTCTATATTCCATCAAATCCTATTTTTAAAGAGAGGACAAAACACATTGAAGTTTGTTCATTTTATACGAGAACATCCAGACCAAGGTTATTTACACTCCTTTCATTCGTAGTAGACAACAATTAGACAATATTTCTGTCAAAGAGCTTATCCATTGCCAAATTTTATGAGATATTGTTCAAGTTGGGCTCTATTGATATTCGTACCAGTATGAGAAAAAACATAATATAGACAAACGCGTAGAACCATCTGCGCTGATTTCCTTTTTAAAAATTACATTGACATTTTTCAGAAGTACACCGAATTAGTGACCTAAAGTTTTCCCCTTTTTTTTATTTTAATTTTTTAATAGTTCTAGCCACAACCATTATTTAAAAACTTTTTTTTTTTTCATATACTCATTTTTAACCACACATTCACATAATAAAATATTTTGCTTGTAAACTTAAAAGTTTTTTTTTTTTACTCCACAATCTCCTTAAAATTACGATTCAAAAC
This sequence comes from Fraxinus nigra, assembly GCA_903798295.1. Classification (NCBI taxonomy): domain Eukaryota; kingdom Viridiplantae; phylum Streptophyta; class Magnoliopsida; order Lamiales; family Oleaceae; genus Fraxinus; species Fraxinus nigra. The sequence continues at coordinate 2,355 of CAIGRH010223583.1, read as the reverse complement.
TTTTTTTTTTCTTAAATAATAGTTGCCAAACATGGGCTTAATTTTAAAGAAGTTTTTTCGTCTGATTTCAACTCAATAAGATGTTTGATAAAAAACGAATTTATTTTAAACTCGAACAAATTTGACCCAAAATTTTGACTAGGAAAAGAAACAAAAATGAAATTAATACTTTAAGCGTAATCGGATATCTAACTCCATTGCATTTTTAATAGTGTGATAATAGAAATAAAGTTTCTAGACATAGTCCTTGTTTGGTGTAAATTTATTTTTTTTTTAAACTTTTAAGTCATAATTAGTAATAAATTTTAATTATATATTTCATGAGAATAAAAATTTTTATCAATATTTCAAACATATATTTCATCAATTTTTATCAAAATATACTAAAAATCGAGTTTTAGGTACGCCAAAATTTATAAATTTTTAAACTTAAATTTATTATTATTGTTGTTGTTGTTTACATAGAATCAACTTCGATATATTAGCATAAAAATAAAAAATAATTAAAAAAATTTACTGCATGGTAAATAATTACGATTGGATATCCACTTTAGTTAAAATCAAATATTATTTTAACCATAGATTCATAATTAGTTTTCATTATTATTTACACATTTCGTAAGACTCATTACTATTTATTCTATTAATTATTTTTGCCAAATTGAAGCTAACTTGTCAAAATTAGAAATTACAAAAATTTAACCTTTTTGTGTGTGTGTGTGTACTCTTTTCAGGAAAATCAAATCATTTGACATCAATTATTTCCCACCGAAGAAAACTCCATCATGTATCCACAAATTTGATTATTTATAAACGAACAAGTTATTTTCAATCGTATTTGAAAAACTATATAAATTGTTGATGAAAGTTTGAAAACGTGGAACTATATCATCTAACTTAAAATAGGTAAAATTTTAACGAATAAAAAGTAAAAACAATAGTTTAAATATCATTTAGTCGCTGTTTGAACCTCATGTTCTAGTAAATTTATAGAAAATAATTTTTTAGGAGGACGTGCGTATAAAAACTAGGAAATAATTAAGATTTACTTGTAAAATAATTTCATTAAAAAATTTGTAGTTAAACATAAATTTTAAAAAATTATTTTTTAAAAGAATGTGACTCAATGAGGGGATTATAACACATGTTTAAATAAGAATAAATTGAAATTATAAATTTATTTTTGAAAATCGCTCATGAAAAATAAATGTGACTAGATATTTGTTTCTTTCGAAAAAGTACATTATTTTCCCTACAACGAATTTTGTAATAACAAATTACTAAAATTTATGATTAAAAAGCAAGAAATTTTTTTTAAAAGTAAGATTAAAAAGTAAATTATTAAAATGAATTTTGTAATAACAAATTATTAAATAATGTATGATTAAAAGTAAAGAAAAAAAGCTTTAAATTCTTAAATACAATATTTTATTTTGAAAACTTACAGTTAAAAGTAAGTGAGAGAAAATGAGTTTTGAAATGGGGGTTATGTTGGAGATTCTATTTCTACTAACGAGTCAAACCTCTCATTGCTTCATTCGTAACAACAAAAACCAAACACAATACTTGAATTCTCCCAAAATTCCAACTCCCGCAACCACTTTTTCTTCCAATTATCGGCCAATTTCTGGCCTTTTTTTCCCAATTAACCAAAACCGTAGTCCTGTAGGGATTTTTTGCTTTCTGTTTCTGTTTCTGGGTCTCTTAACTGGAAGCATGGAGGATACGGAGGAGAGAAAGCTATTTGTAGGCGGTATTTCGTGGGATACGACGGACGAAATTCTTAAAGAGCATTTTAGCAAATATGGATCGGTGGTTAGCTCTATGATAGCAAAGGATCGGAATACGAGCACCCCCAGAGGTTTCGCTTTCATCTGCTTTTCGGAATCTTCTTCCATTGAGCTTGCACTCCAAGATTCCCATGAAATTCTTGGAAGAATGGTCTGTTAATATTCCACTTTTTTCTATTTACATTTTTCAGTTTTGTTCTTTCTTTTTCCCAATAAGGGTTCAAGATTTTAGGCTTTTTGACACATGTATTTTTTTTTGCCAAATAAAGTTTAAAATTTTTAGGCTTTTTGTTTGTGGGTCTGTATTATTTGTATTACTTTGCAAAGTGTTGCTTGGACATTTCTAATTCTCTCTTTTCTATAAATAAATAATTATTTACTTCTCCTTGCCTCTCTCTCTTTTTCTTTTTTTCTTTTTATTTCCATTTTAAGGCATCAGGTTTTACCTCATAGGGTTTGTTGGATATTCGGTGTTTTGTCTACTTTTTATTCAGATTAAAAAAAAAAAAAAAAAAAAAAAAAAATTTAATTAAAAAAAATTAAAAATTAAAAAAAACAAAAAAAA
>CAIGRH010223579.1:0-12573 GCA_903798295.1 Fraxinus nigra | reverse complement strand
GAGGAAAGAAGAGGATGTGCTAGATCTTAAATATGGGACAAGCAACCAAATATAGAATTTCATCGTCAATAGCACCTTCTCCAATGTTCAGTGCACATGTGTAAGACATAGGGTCAAGCAGAACATCCATAAAAGCCTCATAATCCTCACTGTGTACCTCCATGCCAGCCTCCAGCAGCTCGTCCATCTTACCCTTGCTTAGAAAAGCAAATTTTTAAATGTTGACAATCAAGACTCGCTAATTTTCGCACAAATGTCGTGAAATGAGTCTTATAAACAAAATTGTTGATTCCAAAAAATACTAATATTGGATAGAATATCTGGTATTTATAACTTTATAACCACTGGTTAAAATGAATATTGTTTTCAAATATTTAAACACGTTTAAGAAGTTAAAAAGCCGAGAAGTTTTAGGGAACTGAGAGATTATAAACAAACTAAGCCCCTGTTTGGTTTTGGCTATAAATCAATTTTTTAATAGGTTTTGATAAAAATTGATAAAATCTGTGATTGAAAGTATGATAAAAGTTGTGGTCATAAAACTTGTGGTAAAAAATGAATTTTTAAAAAAATTGGGACCAAACGGGAGTTAAAAGATAATGTAGAAAACTCGTAGCCAATAATTTATGTATTGAGATTTCTTTACTTGTGACTACATTATTTTCCCTACTAAAAATGTGCATATCAAAACTATAGCCTCAATGCTCAATTCAACATTAGAATTAACAATCAACTAAACAGGATTATGAATACCATATTCTCCTCAATTATGTTTTTTCAATGTTGAAGAGGCTATTTTAGGCTCGAGCTCAACAATAAAACCAAATTACATTATAACAAGAATACCTCATCCTCATAATTACGTATATGTACGAATAACACGCGTTCAGTATGACAATCTCTTTAGATGCTTTTCTTCTAACTCTCGTCCTCATCATTGATGCGATAAAATTCTTAATTTATCGTTTGAGAAAAGGTGGATGGTGACATATCTTTAAGTTCACTTTCGTTATTTTCGTGTAGGTTAATACTAGTCAATTTTTCCACCCTTGCCTTGTCGTTGCCTCACTTTTATCCCCACAATGGCTGAAAATAGATTACATCGTAGGAATCAGAAGGATTTGACGAAGGTGATTTTTTAAGCCATAACTTCTTACTCTATTTTACAGCTCCAAGCATTTTTTTTTTTTCTAGAACTGTAGAACATTTCATTTTTCTTCCATTTTCTTTCCCTTATCTCTCGGGTCGTCAATTGAATTTTCTCCAAGTTGCTCAATTGGTACCCCCAACGGTAGTTGGACGGTGATCTTTATACCAGTAGGGTTATAATTTGAAAGGTTGGTCGGAGTTGTGTCCTCCCGAATAGACGAGGATGGCTCAATGATTGAGGACTCGCGTGGAGGTCTTATAGAGCCACGGGCTTGGAAGATGTCCATCTCCAATAAGACTCAAGAAAAATGGTATTGCAATTGAAATACGAAATGAAGTCTTATTATGATTTGTTGAACTAACTCCAAGTAGTGATATTTTAGTGAATTTCCCTTTAAAGTTTCCGTGGATAGGCTCAAAATTGGGCTTAGCACTCCTATTTATACCGATTTTAATATAATAACAATTATTAATTAAATGTTTTTATCACTTAATTTATTGAAATTAATAAACTATAAAACTCATAATCATATCGAGTTCAAGCTAAACAAATAAACTATTCAACAAAAATTTCATGCTTGTTGCACTTTTTGTAAAAAAAAAATCTATTAAATTCCTTTGACTAAAGAAATAAAATATTTTTTCTTGAAAATTGTGAAAAATCCTTGGAAAAATTACAAATTTTCCAAATCCAACGTGGATTTAGGTGATCAATTCCAAGATTATTAGAATCCACATTATTTCTAATTTTATTAAAGTAATGTTATTCATCCTCAATGTATTTACAAATACAGTCTAGGTAACGTTAACGTGACATTAAATGATAGGTGAAATTGAATAAGTCATTTAATTTCACCTTTCATTTAACCTATCATTTAGAGCCACCTAAACTGTGTTTATAAACACACTGAAAATGAGTAACATTACTCATTTTACAATGATTTATTTACTTAAATAATTTTGCATCCAATAATGTGAAAACCTATTAAATCCTTTCTTTTACATTACAATTTACAACTACTCTTATACAACGATTCGATTGCAATAAATTTCATTTAAAAAAAAAAAATAAGAGAGGAAAACCATTAAATACTTTATAGATTCTCATTAACGGTAGAAATGTAAAATCATTCACTCAGACCCTAACCGGAGCGTGACTGTTGCGTCAATAAACCAGCGCGTGATCACTTCCTTTCTCTGGTTTATTATTCAAGAAAGACTCCTTAATAACAACAGTCAACCAGCAAATCCAAGAAAATTCAACAAACACAATTTCTTTATGATTGTAATAGAGTTCTGAAGTATAATAATCATCAAAGAAAGAACCCAATTAATTTATTTTATTCCAGACATATATACTGCAGCAGTGCATAGATATGTTCATTGAGTAATTTTTTTATTGAATTATTCAAGAATTATATTATACGATTCTCGATTGTATGTATAGTGAAGAATTAGTGAAAAAAGAGGAAAAAAAAAAAGATGAGAAAGAATTGGATTCTGGGTCAGTCTTATCTGAATCTATGTGTGCTCTTTATGTCTTTTGTGTACATGTGTGATTCACAAGAACAGGTACGTGGTGGTCTGTACAATACTTTCACTGTTTCTAGCTTCACGTATGGAAAGACTGCGCTCAAACCTTATGAATGGAGGTATATCAGAGGTATATTTTTTGTCTGAATAAAGATTGATTTATTAAATATTAATTGAAGTGTAATTCTTTTGGTGTTTCTTGATTAATGTTTTATTTAGCACGTTTGGTTTATTGTCAATTTGATTTTAGCTTGTTTATTTTGTGGGTTGTGGTGATAAACACAATCTTATATTGTTCTTGATGACTGTATTTATGTTAGATTGATCCTTTAATGTGGTTGCTTTTTGTGAGCAATATAGGTTCTCAAGCTGCTAGGTGGAGTAAAAAAAAAATTAATATTTATTGATGTTGTTAATGAATGTATTAAAATTCGTTTCATTGATACATAACGACGATGAACTAACTCTTTTCCCAAAAAAATTGGAGTTTGCTAAGGAGTCTTCTTGTTCAGTTCACTATATAGATCTTGTTGATTATTTGGACTTCTGTTTGATCTTTTCGTTTTTTGGTTTTTCTTGCAATCTGATTTGTTAGGCTGGGTGGCGTAGGCCAAAAGTTAAGTCTTTGTTGGCCTTCTTAATGAAGGCAGTGCTTTTTCAAATAATAGCTATGCAAATTAATGTTTTTTTTTTCAGTTTTTTCGTTTTGAATTTGTCAGTCTTGGTAATCAGAATAATCTATTTAGTTTCCCCCCTATTAAACTCAGTTTGATGCATTTTTTTATTAAATTTGTTTTCCCAGGGCAGTATGAGTTTCAGGCTTTGTGTGCCCTGCTAAAGTTTTACTTTTTATACCGTTAATGGAATAGTACTCTTACTATGTTCTATTCTTGGTTTTTGAATTTTTTTTGCCCCATTTTCTTTTCTGTGTTGTTCTTTGAAGTGTAATCAATGTTGAACTGCTCTTTTTGATAGAACTTACTTCTCTTTACATGTTACTGGGATTTCTGAGCATTGTGAGGTGTTAGGCTTCTTGAGTTGTGATGAAATTATTATTCTCTTTAGCATAGGTAAGTTTAGCGTTATATTTTGGCAAAATATGATTGTAGGGGCTGTGGTTTAAGCAGATCTTCGTACATGGTGAAGAACCCAATTCCAATTGAAAGAAAGTCTTTAGGATAAGTTGATGCAGTTTAGGAGTTAACAGTGGCGCTACGTAGGCGTCCATACCCTATGTTTTGGGTAACGAGTCACTACCTACTATTCAAATCCCTTCTATTATACTCAACTGAAGCAAAAATGCTATTAAAGATAGATTTTCCAAATGAATTGAACCTCGATACAACATATATGGCCATCTCTCTAGGTTGCANGGGCTGTGGTTTAAGCAGATCTTCGTACATGGTGAAGAACCCAATTCCAATTGAAAGAAAGTCTTTAGGATAAGTTGATGCAGTTTAGGAGTTAACAGTGGCGCTACGTAGGCGTCCATACCCTATGTTTTGGGTAACGAGTCACTACCTACTATTCAAATCCCTTCTATTATACTCAACTGAAGCAAAAATGCTATTAAAGATAGATTTTCCAAATGAATTGAACCTCGATACAACATATATGGCCATCTCTCTAGGTTGCACAACCCTTTAGATCGTTCTATTCGTGCTTGAAAAACGACCCCATCGGTCTGCTCCAAAAAACTCGACCTCCGTGTTCAGAATCGTCTCGTCAACGATAGCTCTCCCTATCCTTCATTACTTCCAACCAAATTTGTTAGGAGATCTATTTATCTTCTTCCTATATCTTGATTTCTAGGGTTTTAACCAGTCGGGTTACAAAAAACTAAAGTCACAAAGGAATCAATGGTTCGAGAGATGAAGAGGGGAGTAGTGGACCTAAGGAGACTTTCTTCTAATCCTATCTCTCCTAGTGAAGAAGAAAAAAGGTTAGGAAGTTCATGGCATTTGGGAAGGAGGGAAGACTCTTTTTCAATATTCTTTTATTTCAATGGGATTATCAATCATTAAAAAGTTGAACGAATGTCAAGGAAAAGCCTGCTATAGGAATCAATAGGGTTGATCTTCACGTAAACATTGTTGTCTTTGTGAATGCATTTTGTTGTTTAAGACCCAACATTCTCTTCTACTAGTTAGCTACACTTTTCCGACTTTGCATTCATCCATGCTTTCACCCCTCCCCACTTCAAACCTCAAGCATACACAGGCAAGGTCACCCTAATAAATAAGGTAACTGGTCTGTCGATTTTTCACTAGTACAAGCATTGAGCTGGGATGCTACAATATATTCTGCAAGTTATTATCAAATTTACTTAGATTTTTTTTTTTTCTTGAGAAAATTCTACTCAATGTGTCAATTTCATTTTGTGCATCACCCAATCCCCTTTAAGCCGTTTCAAAAGATGCATATACAGCTTTGAAGTTCAATGTTGGATGTTATTCTTATGATGACTCAATGTTTTTATTTCACTCATTGCAGTCGATTTACCACCGTGGTTTTCTTCAATGTCTTTAGCTTTCGAATCAGACGTGAACATTGTAAGTCTGCATTTAAAGCCTTGTTGATGGTGCAAGCTCGCCAGATCGAATCTGCAGTTTTTATCGTTATGCTTTCTTTCTTACAATTTTCTTAAACTTGTTTTCCACCTGGATTTGTCATATAAATAAAATTTCGGCTTTAAGATTTCATCGAAGCTCATATGGTATTGGATTTCCCACTGTTATTTCTTTTACATTTTCATAACTTTATTTTAGCTGTTTACAGGATCTCAAAAGAATTAGAAATGCATCTGATATCTCTCTACCAATGATTTGCATCCGAGAGGGCAGCCCTCCTCTGCCTGATGTCTATAATACTTCTCTAACGGGTCTAGGTAAAAATATGATGGTAATTGAAATCAACATTAGCATTATTGTACACTTGAGATCATCATCTTCTTTTTCCTGTAAAAACACACTCATCAACATTGCATTCCACGAAAAATAGATCTATAGTATGCTTGGCTAGGCTTTACAAAAAAGAAGTAAAAGTTAGTTTCAAAACATTTTTGGGCAAGTTCCTTATTTTGAAAGTAACTCTTCAATATTGTCGAACTTAGCAACTTATTTTCAACTTTGACTAATAAAATAAAATATTCATTTTTAACTTGCTTATTATAAGTAAACTTTATAAGCTTCGCCAAGCATGCGTTTAGTGGTATATTCTTACATATTTCCCTTTAAAATTATTTTCTTTTAAGCAGAAATTGCTTCAATCATTGATATGTCATACATATAACCATGATGCTAATTTTCATGGCACTAAATGTTAGAAATATTGTAATTACTACAATAATCCCTCAAGTTTTCTGTTTGGCCAATCAATATGACTTTTACCGAGTACTCAGTAAGATTTTTGTACTGCAGAGATAAATTACATCTCTAGTGGCTTATTTAGTGGTAATCTAAGCCTTCAAACTGTTGAGAAGTGCTATCCCATGCAGAATAATATATCATTGATGTTGACAAATGACCAGGTTCGTCGTAAGTTCTGAAACTCTTAAAATTTGAATGGTTTCAAGCCACTAGAAAATTGAAAAATTGAACTTTGTTCTTTCACAGATTTCTCCAGGAACATGGTATTTCGGGTTATTCAATGGCATTGGACCTATAAGGACTCAATCAAAAATGGTACAAACAATTGCACTGATGCTCACAAACATTCCATATTAGTCATTTGATATCATATTAGAGTTCTCTTTCTTTTTAGTCACTCTTTTTTTGTTTTCTTAAAAGATTTACTTCTATTAAACATGAAATATAGTTTTCCAAACCTGATTGCAGAAATAATTTTAGCCGATGAAATGAGAAAACTGGAGTGGGTAACAGTTTGTTCTTGTTCTGCTATGCCACCATAATAACTTAGTTATATAACATTGATGGAAATTTTTGACACTAGAAAACCAATATTATGGGTTTGGTCATCCGGAGAACTTTGATTCCTTGGTTGTTTGTTTCCAAAATTAGAGTGAGCATTTTGGCTAAGCTTTAAAGAACAAGTAAAGTTGCTTTAGGTAACCTTTTGTCTATAACACATATTTGGATAAGTTACTTTTATGTGAAAAAAGTAGCTTATTTTGGAATTAACTCTTACCTTCTCAATATAAGTTAGTTATTTATGTCCAAATTCGAACAGTAAAAAAAGTTATTTACTTTTAAGTAAAGTTTTTAACCTTACCCAAGATTTTTCCTAGGAGAAATGAAAATATAGTATTGTAGATACTAAGCATAGTTCCTGAGTCCTGACAATATCCAGAACTCTTTTTTTTTTTGTTTTCTGTTTTTATGTTGTCATCGTTTTTTTTTTATTTTTTGTGCAGTTTCTAAAAATTATTTTTCTATAAAAGGTTTATGGCTTTTATATTTTGTGTCTTCATTCCAACAACAATTTCCAATTCCAAATGCTATGATTTGGATATCTGTTAAGACTGTTACTTTCAGTTGGGTTACTTTCTAAACTCTTCCAGTTCACCAATCTACATTACAGATTAATAGGGGCCCAACATACTTTTTTAGTGGCAACATAAGTGTGGAAGGATGTCCAACCTCAACAATGTTGGGCAAATTTTGCAACCAAACAGTTGATATGCTTTTGTGTACTGAAAGCTATAGTTTAATTGAAAGCGTTCCAGACAATAATTCATATAGCAAACCAGCAAAAACTGTGGTTTCCTGCAGAAATGCAAATGAGATAGCTTGTCATGAAGATTATGGGTCAAGAGTCTACTCCTTGGATGTGATAGGAATTGCCGAACAACTAATTATTACAGCATCAAATATCAGCTTTAATCAGACTCATCCTTCAAATGGTACTGGAAGCAGTGTCTTGATGTATTATGCTAGGCACGGTGCAATGCCACTTGAAACATTGCATGATTTTTCGGGTGATATTGGTAAAGGTCCTTTGGTTATAAACTCTCCAAAAATTGGACGCTGGTATATTACCATACAACCTATCGATGTCTCTAACAAAAGTACTAGAAATCAAAACATAAGCTCTAAATTTTGCTATCTGTTGGAATGGCAAGTGATTCAATGCCCTATGGATAAGGCTGGATTTAACTGCACATCGGAAAGATACACGCTTCAGGTAAAATTTTAAGAATTTAGGCTAGGCTAAGCTTAAAGAGTTAAACTTGTAAATAAGTCATTTTTAAAATAAATCATTTTTAACTGACAAGCTGACAATGATTGTCTCCAGACAGTTCTTAGGAAAAATCCATCCGTCCCTTTTGAATCGTACTACCTACCAATCACGGGAAAGGTGTCAACAGATTCGGCTAATTTTCCATTGGAACCCCTTATAAGTAACTTTTCCGGTGGAGGAAATAATGATGATGCTTGGACTTTTTTCCATCTCGAAATTCCTTCAGGTGCAGCCGGAGGAAATATCCACGTACGCCTTAATTCTGATGCAAATATAAATTACGAAATATATGCAAGATATGGAGGGTTTCCGTCTCTTAATAGTTGGGACTACTACTATGCAAACAGCACTACGAACAGCAATGGTTCAATGTTTTTCAAGTTGTATGATTTGGATCCGAACGGAATTAGTTTGTATATATTATATGCTAGAGGAGGAACTTGGGGTTTTGGGTTGAGGCAAAGTCTATTCAATTCCACAAGTCAAACGACAATGTCCATGTCACTGGAGAGGTGTCCACGAAAATGCTCTTCTCATGGATCGTGTCAATCTGTTTTAGATACTAGTGGGCTGACATTATACAGGTTCTCGTATGCCCTCTTCTTGAAGTTCATAAGCTATTCTAAGTAACTCTCCAACAGTTCAATTCCTTCTTATTCTTCTTCCTTATTTTTCCCCTCAGCTACTGTAATTGCGATAGAAACCACGGAGGCTTTGACTGCGGTATTGAACTTGTATCACATCGAGGTGAGTTAATTTTCTTTTGTAAATTTAACTGTTAACATGTGATTCTGCTCTACCCTGTTTTACACAATTTGAATCTTGCTAATAGTTATTAGAACGTGTGGGCTACATTGGGCATTCATATGTTTGCATTAAGTCACCCTAGTTTCTTACATTATAAATAGGAATGGGATGGTATGACCCTGAGGACGTACAACTAATCTCTGCACGCCTTAGTGTTTTCTGCTTGCAGTTTTTCACTTCTTTGTCAGCAAATTCTACTATAATTTCTTGTAACATTTGCCTTATAAATTTGAGTTGTCAGTTTTCTGATTATCTCTCTTTATTTTTAAGTTAAATGTAATGATTTATTATTTTTAAGTATAGCATTTGTATGTAATACAATGCTGTGTATTCATCTTTTAAGGAAAAATGCTGAAAACTCGTGTAGGGCACATTCGGCAGTCAATTTTCCTCATAGCTTCTAATGCTGCAGCTGTGCTTCCAGCTTATTGGGCCCTCCGCCAGAAGGTATTTTAACTTGTACATAGTGCTAAGCTTAAAAAGTTGACTTATAAGCAAATATATTTTGAGGTAAATACTTTTTCTTTTACTTGTCGAAATTGGTGATGGTACCTAGTTTGACGGTATGTTGTAGAGTTTCTTTTGAAATTAGTAAATTTCTTTCACGTAAATGTGAGAAAAAAGTAACTTATCTAAACATATTCGGAAGCAAAGTTACTATAGAAATAACTTTTTTACTTAATTTTAATTTTGGCCGAACATGCTCTTGAGATTATGCTATACCTTGTTTGCTGACTGGGTTTACGAATTTTAGTTTGCATATCAAGTAGTATTCTAATTTACGAAAAACTAAACTTGGTAATCCTCTCTAGGCATTTGCAGAGTGGGTTCTTTTCACATGTAGTGGAATTTCTAGCGGATTGTATCACGCATGCGATGTAGGCACCTGGTGTCCACTGTCTTTCCATGTATTACAGGTATCACTTTTATATATTTGATTTGGTTTGGCGAGTTTTCATATCCTTGTCCATGAATAATCCATCGTAATTGTGCTCTCAGTTCTTGGACTTCTGGCTTTCTTTCATGGCCGTCGTCAGTACTTTTGTCTACTTAGCTACTATTAGTGAAGCTTCGAAGAGGACAATTCACACAGTTGTTGCAATCCTAACAGCCCTTATGGCTGAAACTGGACCGACCCGGTAATAGTTTATTATATGATCTTGTACTCGAATCACTATTGTGGTCAGATTTAACCATGACAGATTTTACAGGTCCTCCAACATTTTTCTTGTAATGGCCATTGGCGCTCTTGGTCTTCTCATTGGGTTGCTCATTGAGTTATGTTCTCGTTATCGGTCATTTTCCATTTCAATGGAGTTTCATTTGAATCTTCTTGACAGGTAGGAAAATTTTTTGGATTGTAAACGCAAATCATTCTCGCCATAAATATGCAAGTGACTATTGAACAAAACCACAGCTAAGATATAAATGCCTGTTGTTCTGGACATATTCGGTTGTTCTTGAAAGTTATTTCATTAAATGAGTGTTTTTTTTCCTATCTGTAAGATATACAAAGTGAAAATATGAAATGTAAGGTCGGAAAGGAGACTGGTAATTGACATATGCCATAATCCTATGATCCAATAGTACCGAGATGAACTCTATCACCCACCTCTTAAATGGGGTTTTCTATAGCCGTATTGATATTGGACAGGTTTGGTTAGTGTCAATTTCCTTTCGTTTATTAAGATAGAAGGTACGAGGGTACCAAATGAACAGGTTGCAGAGTCCATGATAATACACGTACTAAGGTTTCTGTGGCTGTATGTAATAATTACATAATGGTCTTGCAAGGAAGGAACAATGACGGGGAGAACTGCGAATTATTATGTTTTTCTCTCTATTGAACTTTAACGTGGTAAATGCAGATGGGAAACACTTAAAGGATGGACCCACCGTCTTATTAAAACACTCGTAAAGCGTTTCCGTTGGGGGTTTATACTTGCCGGGTTCGTGGCATTAGCAATGGCTGCAATAAGCTGGAAACTTGAGAGCACCGAAAGCTACTGGATCTGGCACAGGTATGATAAAAAGATGGAAAAGTCTCTCTTGTAACTTGTTAGACTGTAGAGCCTAATTATATTGTTCATTTATCCCCTCGACAGAGGATCATCTATTATATTGTTGGCCATTTTCTTATTAGGGTAACATTCATGATTCATACTTCTATTTTAGGTCACCATAGTCCCTAGTTTCCTACTTGAAGAAATCTGATGGCCCGAGTTTCCTATGTGAAGGAATTTAGAGGGGACCATTTTTTTTTGAAAAAAAATTGAGTAAGAGTAAAAGACCCTCCGAGGAAACCTTGTGATCTCCTTCTTTACCATAAAAACTTTGCTGAGAATAGTGGATGTAGCTATCACATTGAAGTGAACCACTATAAATCTGCATGTTTTTGGTTATTATTTCATTCATTATTGCTCTCCATTTCTCTCTCTCATGTTTGTTGCAAAATGATATGCAGTCTGTGGCATGTATCGATATATACATCCTCCTTCCTTTTTCTCTGTGGGAAAGCAAAACCTGCAACCTGCGAGGCTGAAAGATCTTCGGACGGGAACTATGAGCTAACTCGACAAAATTCATACCGAGAAGGTGAACAAAGAGGTGAGAGATAGGACACAGTTTTTTTCTCCCCTAACTTAGATTCAAGTTGTAGTCCATGAAAATGTAGAATGTATAGCTGCTCCGCCATATCAGACAGTACTCGACTCCATCGAGAAAGGAGCTCACAGTTGATTAGGCCACCCCTCAACCTGTTACCGAAACAGGGTCTTGCAATGTTTTCTCCTTCTCGGTGTAATTATCTAGTATTGGCTGGTCTTTATTTTGCTTCATGAATCTAATAATAGAAAAAAGTATTTGATTGCTGATTTTGTTCTTTAATTTCTTAGCGCAGAATACAATTTTCTAGCACCTTGTATGGTTCATTAGATCCTGTCTATATTTCTGGTGCTTGAAGCCCTGATATTATCTTTTTGGTTGCGAAGGAGTACAAAAATGGATTGTTTTTAAGTGACAATTTAAGCATATAAAAGGGGGTCAGAAAGCCCTGTGGGATGGCTCGCCTTTGAAGGCGAGCTGTGCCTTGCCAAATGCCAAGCATCTAGACCATGTTTCACGGGTCACCTTTTTTCTTAGCACATAAAGGGACATCATACGACAGTAATCTGCTCCGTTAGATTACCTTCTTCCTTCTCTTGGTTGTTTTGGGACGAAAGTAAATTTGATTACAATTTAAAAAAAAATTACAACATAAAATTGAAATTTATTGAACATAACTTGATCGTTAATTGCTTAAAAATTAGAAATTACAATAGACGAAAGCAGAAAATTTCAATGGCTAGTACAGATGGCGAATACTAAAAAGTTTGAAAGATATTTGAAAGACTAATACTCTCTATTAGGGGTGGACAAAATGTCTAGATCAAATCAAATCAAACCAGAACTGAACCAAACCAAGCGGTTTGATATGGTTCTACAAAAAAATTAATAGTTTTGGTTCTTCGAACAAAAAATCATTTGGTTATAGTTTTGGTTTTGTTCTGATAGAACCAAACCGAGAACCAAACTTAATTTATAATTTTATTTTATTTTTTATGAATTTGATTTTATATTAATTGAAGCCAACCAAGTAGCCATTATTTTGGTACAGGCCATAAAACATATTTAGTCCATTAATTTAAATTGTATTTAATATTTGTGTTTAAACATCACTTTAATGCATGATTTCAAATTCAAACCCTCGAAGTCCCATTCCTAAATTCATAATCCTTCAAGCCTCAACAACGCAGTTTTTCTGTGCGAAAACTCTAACTTTGTCGCCACTAATTTACTGTTCCTCCAAGCCATCAAGGATGATGTATAGTAAAAAAATATCATAAT
>CAIGRH010223527.1:0-16710 GCA_903798295.1 Fraxinus nigra | reverse complement strand
CCATCTATTATTAATTTTATTATTATAATTCATTGTGTTTTCTTTTTTCTTTTTTCTTTTTTGTTCCTTTCATTTGACCTTTTTGTTTATTCCATTTGCTTTCTTGTTATTCTCTTGATGCTGAACAGTGATTGAGTTTTTATCTTAAAAGAGTATCAGTGGATCTAATCTGAATATTTAATTAGTTTTATTTGTAAACAGATTGCAAATTTAAAGCTTTGATTTTGATTAAAACAAGATTTTGGTAGATGGGTATCTTTTGATCTGAAATCTGGAGGTCTGCGCTGCTTTGGGGGATTTTTCATGTTTCATTTGATAAAAAGATTCGATTTTTATGGTGTTTTTTAATCTGGTTTTCTCTGCCTATTGATGAGTTTTGTTGTTTGAGAAGTCATTTTTACTAATTTAGTATTGGAATTTATTGGAATACAGTTCTTTTATTGATGATAAGTTGATCTAGATTTGCTAAATGAAGATTTCCTTGGGTAATTGGTAGCAATGGACAACCCCGTATAGAGGTACAATTTCCCCAAATTTTGGATTTTATCCATATATAAGTTGTTTGCTATGTCTTTGTGGTTCTTTTCGCACTTTGAAAATTTCTTCATTGTATTTGGGACTTCGGATATATGGCTGTCCATTTTTATCAGTGGATTGCAGTTGTTGAAGGAAGAAGAGTTGGAGTGGTTTCAACAAAAAAGGAGGTGCTTTTTTGGCCATCAATTGTAAACATGGTGGAAGACCTTGTAGGCTAGGGGTGGACTGGAACGTCATGGCCTGATCCAGTTTAAGCATGTATCATGCCTCAGGTTGTGCCGGGCTGACTCAATCGTGAGGATGTCGTCTAAGTTTTGACTTTGTGAGCACGTAGAAAGTTTAGAATAAGCCAGTTTGCTTAACTCTTTCATCAATGTGACTTAACACCCAATGTTTTGGTCGGCTAGGATGTTTAAATGAGCAATTATGAACCAATTGAAGCAAATACATGCACACACACTTAGGAATGGCACAGATTTTACGAAGTATTTAATCACCAAACTCTTAGAAATCCCAAACATACACTATGCACACAAATTGTTTGATAATACGCCTAAACCAACTCTTTTTCTCTACAACAAGCTCATCCAAGCTTACTCTTCTTACGGGCCTCATTTTCATTGCTTGTATCTCTATTCCCAGATGCTGCACCAAGGGTGTTCTCCTAATGCACATTCTTTTACCTTCCTTTTTGCTGCATGTGCCAAGCTTTCTCTCCATTCCCAAGGCCAAATTATTCATGCTCATTTCATTCAATTCGGCCTGCACAGAGATGTTTATGCGCTAACTGCACTAGTTGACATGTATGCTAAAATGGGTTTGATATCTTTTGCTCAAAAACAATTTGATGAGATGAGTGTTAAGGACGTTCCGAGTTGGAATTCTTTAATTGCTGGGTACATGAGGTGTGGGGTTTTGGATGAAGCTTCACGTTTGTTCTCGGCTATGCCATTGAGGAATGTGATTTCTTGGACTGCAATGATATCAGGGTACTCGCAGAATGGGAAATATAGGGAGGCTTTGGAAATTTACTTGGAAATGGAGGAAGGGGGAATAGTAATGCCTAATGAAGTGACTATAGCTAGTGTTCTTCCAGCTTGTGCAAATCTTGGGGCATTAGAGGTTGGACAGAGGATTGAAGATTATGCACGAGCAAATGGTTATTTCAAGAATATGTTTATCTGCAATGCAGTGCTAGAATTGTACACAAGATGCGGTAGAATTGACAGAGCATTGCAAGTTTTCGATGACATCGCCGGACGTAGAAATTTGTGTTCTTGGAACACTATGATCATGGGTTTAGCTGTCCATGGAAAATGTGATAAAGCTCTTGCATTGTTTAACCAAATGCTAGTAAGCGTTCTAATTATCTCAACTCGTATAACTTTAGGTCTTTTATTCGAGTAAAACACTAGTAAGGTGCCAAAAAATTAGTTGCAAATATAAATTCTCTTTGAAACTAACATGCTATGTGAGATGTCGTTCACAATGCAGGGAAAAGGAATAACACCGGACGATGTCACATTCATAGGGACAATCTTAGCATGCACACATGGAGGCATGGTTGGGAAGGGCCGAGAACTCTTCAACTTAATGAAGAACAAGTTCTCCATTGATCCAAAGCTAGAACATTATGGATGCATGGTTGATCTTCTAGGTCGTGCAGGAGAACTACAAGAAGCTTATGATCTTATACAAACTATGCCAATGAAACCTGATTCTATTGTTTGGGGAACTCTGCTTGGGGCATGCAGTTTCCATGGCAATGTCAAGCTGGCTGAGAAAGCTGCCGAGTCTCTCTTTAAGTTGGAGCCATGGAATCCAGGTAATTACGTGATCCTTTCCAATATATATGCAAGAGCAGGAAAGTGGGATGGAGTTGCAAAGTTAAGGAAGCTTATGAAAGGCTCGAATATCACAAAAGCAGCTGGGTATAGCTTGATTGAGGAAGGAGGCAAGATTCATAAATTCATTGTAGATGATAAATCTCATCCTAGGTCAGATATTATATTTGCAGTTTTAGATGATGTTACAGCTAAAATGAAACTTGATGTCAGTACTACTGAGTTGGATTCCGATATTGAAGAAATATGCTTAATGTAAACCATCTAAGAATCTTCCATAATGTTAAGTAATGTTGTAGGTACTATGTGTTTTGTAGAAAATACTATGGTAAGATATACGACTTCTGCTAGAGGATGCCTATTAAGGTTAGCGCACAAGGTGAAAATTTTGCGATAAAATGATTTTACACTATAATATATAGTATCTCAGTGAAGTGTGATGCTATGAGAAATGTCACTTGTAGAAAATGTTGGCCCTGATCGTAGGCAATGTAGACGATCGCCAAAGGCCACTTTGGTGAGGACCCCAAAAAAATTTACTATATATTATATTTGGATCATGCTACACACCAAATGTTTTACATAATCTTTTACCAACCCAACACTTGCCGCCTCCCTATTGGAGAGGCGCCCCTCCTGCCACAGGCGCCCCTCCAATAGGGGGACGCCAAGTGTCAAGTTGGTAAAAGATTATGTAAAACATTTGGTACATTTAGATTTATCCATTATATTTACATTCTTACATTGTGATATGGCAAATTTTTGTATGAAAGTTTTATTTTTTTATTTTTTGGATTGTACAATATACTAGTTTTTGACCCGTGTAATGCACGAATTGTGTTATTTTGAAGGTTGTGCTAGCGTCTTGAATGCTAAGAATTGATGGTCTTTTGTATTACAAAATGTTAAATGACTTAGTGGTAGGAAGATCATTAATAAAGTGTAACATTAAAGAATAGAAGAGTAATGTTAGATTTTTTCAAAACAATGACAATACAAATAACATTTTTTTCATTGTTAAATATACATGTCTAGAAAATGAATTCATGGAATACAAATCTTAGAATCAAACCCTAGTATTCTAATGGTTATGTACAAGTCTTTTCATCAGAATGATATGTTGACACGATCTTAAAGCTAAAAAAATGGAGGAAAAAATAACTCTTGAATTATTGCTAAAGTTTTACCTGGCCATCGGAATATCACCTTGTTAAGTAAAATTCAAATTTAGCACAAAATCATTAGTTTAGAGATAATATATTTTTTACAATTTATTTATTTGTTTATTGTTATGTAAATGGTTTGCCGTTTCGAAATGGGATCGACCTATCCAGTTAGGTAGCGGGGGTCGAGGGGACAGCGAGAGCTCGGGGGCAACGCCACGAAAGGCGAGGATCGACTTGTCGGTCAAGTTGCAGAGGTCGAGGGGGCAGCGCCCCTCGTGGGGGTTCATGGACAACGCCACGAAATGTAGGGATCGGCATAACCGGTCAGGTTGAGGGGGCAGCGTCCCTCGTGGGGGTTCGAGGACAACACCATGTTTTTCATGTATGTATGGAAAATTCTTTTTTGGAAAAAAAGAAAGAAATAAATCAATAATTTCGAAAGTACAAAAATATTTTAAGAAATAAATCAGTAATTTCAAAAGTATAAAAATATTTTTTGTAGCAAAACGTAGCGTAAAGTCACACTCCGCGAAGTGCACGGAGTAATCGCACAATGCGGAGTCACTGTGTAGAGCGTGACTCCACGTTGTGCGAAGACACTCCACGCTGCGTTGTGCGGAGCTATGCAGAGTTATCCTTCGCGCAACGCAAAGTTACTCTTCGCTTGCTGCGCGGAGTTCTTCTCTCACATGCGCGAACATCATCTTCCCGTAGCCAATAATTCCATTTGAAATTAAACAACTTAATTTTGTTCTTGCCTTTATTATCCATCAAGAGTGAAGAAAAATAAAAAAACTCGTATAACAATTGGAAGAAAAATTTGAATGAATACACACATATACATAAATAAAGAAAATTACAATGTCAACAGAGGCTTTGATGTACTTCACATAACAGAACATTGGATGCTTTTAGGTTCATTTTCTACATTGATGGAGAAAGTAAGACAAACCATTTCAACCACAAGTGGAATACCCAAATAGCGAAATGACATAGACCCCTTCGGTATGTTTGTCAATTCTTGGATTTCCTCCAAATCTTGCCCATGAATACCTGCAGTGTACAAGCTAGACTTGGTTGTATTCATTCTAAGTCCCGATGCTTCCCCAAAGTTGGATAGACAATCTATTAAGATACGCATCAACATAATGTTTCTTCTTGCAAAAAGCATCAAGTCATCCACAAATGCTAAATGCATAATCTTTAGGTGGCCACATTTAGGGTGAAAATTTAACTCACTATCCTTGGTAGCTCCTTTCACCATCCTTGAAAAATACTCAAGACAACACAAACGAAAAAAGGGATAAGGGATCCCTTTGGCGAAGGCCCTTTTTTCCTTTAATAAACTTGTGTAGATTACCATTAAGAGCAATAGAGTAAGAGGGAGTTGTAATGCATTCCATAACCCAATCAATGAATCTCGTAGAAATCCCAACCCTCCAAGTACAGTTTTAAGAAATTCCAAATCATATGCCTTTCTTAAATCAATTTTAAGAAAGCACGTAGATGCAACTCTCTTACGATTGTATTATCTCAAAAGCTCTAGCGCTAAATGAATATTCTCTGTCATGCTCCTTCCTTCTACAAAAACGGCTTGTGCTTGATCCACAATAGTCCCAAGAATAGGTCTCGATCGAGAAGCGAGGATCTTTGTGATCACCTTGTAGAACACATTACAACAAGTTATTGGTCTATAATCCCCAATGGTTGATGAATGATTTGCCTTAGAAACTAAAGCAATGACTGTGTGATTGATTTGTTTAAGAAGAGAACTTGAGGAGAGCCAACGAAAAACCACTCCCAACGATCTCTCAAGCCTTCTTAAAGAAACATAGTGTATACCCATCTGGCCCGATGATTTATCATCTCCAATACTAAACAATGCATACTTTATCTCTTGCTTGGAGATAACATCTCACATCCGCCCTTCCCTCGTCCATTCATGCGGTTATTTTCGTTTTCACTTCCTAATTATAGACCAGGTAGTACTTTCCACATCCCCACAAGAACATTATTTCGAATGTCCTTAACAGTTAAGTCCAAATGTTGTTGGTCAAAAGTTCAAATGTTGTTCATNTTGTTTAAGAAGAGAACTTGAGGAGAGCCAACGAAAAACCACTCCCAACGATCTCTCAAGCCTTCTTAAAGAAACATAGTGTATACCCATCTGGCCCGATGATTTATCATCTCCAATACTAAACAATGCATACTTTATCTCTTGCTTGGAGATAACATCTCACATCCGCCCTTCCCTCGTCCATTCATGCGGTTATTTTCGTTTTCACTTCCTAATTATAGACCAGGTAGTACTTTCCACATCCCCACAAGAACATTATTTCGAATGTCCTTAACAGTTAAGTCCAAATGTTGTTGGTCAAAAGTTCAAATGTTGTTCATCAAACATTCGTTGATGCTACGGTATAAAGTCTCTAGGAAATGTTCTAGTACCACTATAGAAGCAACGATGATTTGACGTGTGAAATGAGAAATGAAAATTGTAATACTACAAAATCATCCTCAGACTTGATCTTACATCTTTTACGACCACAGTTGACAAGTCCTAGGTACGAGAAAATTGTGAAGATTTGAGTTTCATGTAACACAATCTTGGAAATGCCTCCCAATTTAATGGGCTTATTTCAACTGACCAATTTTAATTTTTTTATATTACACAAGTAAATGCTCTCCTGAATACAGGGGTTGCCCATCACCTGTTAAGTTACAACAGCCAAATCAAACCGAATAGGTTATTGACCAAATTGCCCATCTCCTCGCATGAAAAGCTTGCCATCAATCCTAATGTCTGAAATTCCGAAAACTTTGAAGCGATGCACTGTGCTTCTCAGGTGACATTGTCATTGCTGCTATTGTTTAAATCTTGAAAGAAGGATTTTGCAGCTTCATAAGTCGACCAGCAAATTGCAGCAGCTGGTGCATGGAAGAGCACCCTCGGTATCCATCCTCTCATTAGACCAACATATCCATCTCTCTTCACTATTGTTCGAGTAACGTCCCTGATCGAACCATTAACATATCTATCGCATCCACACACGCCCTGCATGGTATTTAAGATTTATTTAAAGAGAATTCTATATTAGAGCATTTAAGAATGCTGGCTAATGCAGATGCTCAGCAATTTCCGCAGGCATCATAGCCTTCTTGTATTCAAGTGAACCAACGTTCTTGATATGTCTCAGATTGTTTATTCATTTTCAACTGCATCACTTGTTGATTTCAAAAGAAAGTGGGAGTAATGTACTTAACAAAGGACATCATCAACTCATTATGATGCAAAATTTTGCTATATACATATTTTCAGTAAATAACAAGTGAAGCAGATAGAAAAACCAAAATAAATCACCAAGTTACCTATGCAGGAAAAATTGTAGGTACGTAAATAAAATCAGACGAGCAGAATCTACACTGGGGCCAAGAAGAAACAAATTCATTTTCCCCATAAAACTCTATAGACAAAGGCACTTAATAACAAAATACTTATCCAGAATGCCCTTTTCAATATACCTAGTTTCCATGTAAAAATGTAAGAAATGCCTCCACATTATGGATCTACTAGTTTATACATAAATTATATGATGAAAGCAATACGTTGAAGTCTAAATTGCCAAACTTTGGTCTTTTGCTGCCATAACTAAATACAAATTCCATGTAAGTATAACAAAACACAAAATTCCGTGAAATTTCAATTGAGAGCTTTTATACACTCCCCACATTAACCTCTAAACCTTCCAAATAAAACACTTCATGATCACAAGTTCACTGCTATCCTTAATGCAAACTAAAATTTAAATATAAAATCCAATCTAACACTTAACCCATTAAAACCTCCACCACAATCCCTCACATCCCTCCACCACCCAACCCCTTCTCATCACACTGTCACTACATCAGAACTACCACATTATCACCTACCACAGATGAAAACTTAGTCCAAGTTGTACAACTTCTACCATTCTACAAATGTAGATATCCTGTCGTAATTCTTACTCAACCTTACCCAAACACATTTTCACCACCTTCAAGAAAATTTTAACGAAGGTTAATCCTTTCACTTTTCATCTACACGTATTCACATGGGAGTTTTCTCTCTCTACTCTCCACAGTAACACTTGGGGATCAAAAGCTGCAGAATAAAGATTAACTTCCCATACAATGCTAGAGCTAATGGAAATGAGTTCAGCATTTCCATGAATAATCAAGTCAAAGCATTGAAATATACTTCATGAGCTCCATACATCAGTACCTCCCAAAAGGTACTTATACAGCAACTAAAATTATACACAAAGTACTCAGTATTCAAACTAACATTAAAATCTTTTGCCTAAAGAAGATCGTTCAAAAGCTGACAATTTCAGCAAAACCAGAGAGGATAATGTGTAATCTTGTCCATGACATTGTCTCTAAATAGATTGCTAAAGGCAACATGGTACTACTCCAATTGAACCTTGGAAAATAGCAAACATCATCCAATCTTTAATGACTTCAACCAGAATTTGCAAAGTGAAACAACAAAGATAACTGTCTGTCATATCTAAATTAGGATCTCTTCAATTTTATTTTCTTTTTCCAAGAGCAACAGAATATCAGAAAATAAGTCAATAATTCAGTCCATATAAGACACATTTTAACAGTCCAATTATGTTACTCTTTACAGCGCTCATTACTCCACAAATTGTAGAGTCCTGAAATAAAAAGTACTGAAAAGCAGCTGTGCAATTGTATTATATATTACACGTAAACATCAATTCATTTTCTAACGAAAAAATAAATCAGAGCATAATGCACATCTCATGTACTCTAAAGAACAAAGATTTATACACTAATTTTAAAAAAATAATAAATAAATAAATATTTATAGTTTAGTACCTGACACTGTAACTGAGTCTTCACAACATCAAGTGGGGTCGTAACTGCAGCAGCCAACGCTCCCGCTACAGCTCCAGCCGTGGCATGAACCACCAACCTCTCATCGCTCACACTTTCTGGTGACACCTCCATCAAACCCCTTTTAGCTGCCTCATAGGTTGCAAAATGAACTGCAGTGAAAGGTGCATTCATTAGCACGGTGGTCCTATAGGAAGCGTAGAAGGCTCTAAATCCCTCCTCCCTCAGTACCCTCTTTACGCAGTCCCACACCCCCGTATACGGACTACTACGCAATTGCAGCCTCTGCTTAACCATATCCATAGGAGTAAATGCCGCATCACTAGCAATAGTTGCAAAAACCCCTGACACAGCGTGGGCTACGTGATTGTTTGGATTTCCACGCAAAAAACTCTTCTTACAAAATTCATAAACAGAAAAATAAACAGCGTGGGCTGGCCCGGCGCCCAGACCCATAGCACCGATGCCACGATAAAACCCTATCGGTCCTTCAGATTTCAAGATAGATAGTACAGCCTGTTTGACACTCGCGGATTTAACAGGGCAAGAGACAATGGCTTGCATCTGCGTTTTGATTGTATCAACGGGGAACATTGTCATGTGCTCCACCATACCGGCGATTGAGCCGGCGATCATGAACTGCCAAAAGTGGAGGCCGTCGTGCGCCGGCGAAACGGTAATCTCCGGGTGGTAGTCGGGCGGCTGAGGGACCGGTATCAGGTCCGATTTTTTGAATTTCGGCGAGGCATTGGTAGCCATTGAAAAATCTAAAACCCAGGAACACGCTGGGATAGAGAATTGGGTTAAAATAAGTTATTGCGTACAAAGAGTTTAGCTAGATATGGGGCATGGAGGATTAAAGTTAAACCGATAGGCGGTGGGTTACCAATTACGTGGTGAAATGGAAGATCGGACAATGGTCAAGATCGGAATATTTTGGATCCGAGGAATGGAAAATTCAAACCGGAGTTCCAGAAATTTGGGGGGTTTGCCATAAATTTTGAATAATATATTATTTATATTTAATACAAATTAACTACAGGCGTAATAACTAATTGGGCTTTGCTAGAAGTACATAGGGGTACATAAGAGTGTTCATAATGGACATTCGACGCCCCTCTATTGAATGGAATGTCAATCCCCACCGACACTCTATTCAATAGGGGGGCGTTGGGTGTCCATTATGGACGCCCTTATGTACAAAAAGATTAATCCTAACATCTTTTCCCTCAGCCTGTTTTTCTTTTACCCCGACAAGCCCACCCAAAGTAAGCATGTAATTAGGGATGACAAAACAATAAACACTGCCTGGATCACTCGATCATCTTGGAGACTATCGACTTATACTGTTAATGGGTCGGGCCAGTTAACGAAACTAGTCCAGAATAATATGTTGATATGTAACTATAATTAGTAACAAAACCATTTAAATTTTTAATTTTGACAGAAAATAAATTTTTTTTACTACCATTTTGTTATTGAGTCGAGGTTACCACTATTTTTTATTTTTTTTAAATTACGACAGGGTTTTTCTTTATTTCAGCTATTAGTTTATTACCTATAAATACTAAAGTTTTAATTGAAGATGAAGAAGTTGTCCTAAATTCTACAATGAGCAAAGGTCGAGGTCCTTAAGTACAATAAATAAAAACTATAATGTGAATATAATTATCATTTTTATTTAAAAAAAATGAAATGGCTACTTAATATAATAAATTTAAAACATATATTTTGTGTACAAAAAAATTCGTCCAGATTGTAATTTATTAAAATATTCGGCAATCACACTAATTATCTTTATCTTGAACTCTATAGTACGCATTTAATGACTCCTTCAAGCATAATAAAATTTCAAATATATCTTTTTTTAACATGCTTATTTCATTTGACAGAACCCTACTATCTATGCTAAAGGTAGCATTGATGCTACAATTGACATCAAATGTGTTAGTAGATCACGTACTATCAAAGATAATATCAGATAATGTTCATTTGCTCGCGTCGATTCGTAAAGATCAAAATTTCAATTTCATCAAATTTAACACACAAACAATATGGTAAGAAAATATCCGTGGGGATAGCTCAACGACTAGCATGGGCACGGCTAACCGCTTGATAGGTAAAGGTCCCCCACTTAGAATGTGAGGATAGTGAGAGAAGTTACGTGGGACACGTGGCATGATAACTGCCCAACAATTGCATGATTTCAGACGCCTATAAATACTTCTAAGGTGGGACAGATATGGATAAACAAAAAATTGACTACTTGAATATTCACTTTTATCTTTTCTTCCTACATTCCTAAGTCATCTACTAATTCTCACGTTGGAAGTACGGGACAAAACTCCAACCTCATTTTGTAGGTAACATTCATTTGGAGAAGCAGAAACACCTTGTGCTATTAGGAGGACACATAAGTTTATTTCATAACTATTTCAAGAATAATCTCATGAGGTTTTAAATACATTGATCTCTTTCTAGAGATCGTTTCTTTTTCAAAATTAGCTCAAGCCGCTAGTACCAACATTTTCAAGAATTGAAACATCGTCTAGACCACAATAGTCATTTATGGAAGTATTGGAACTATCAAAAAAATTGGTGAAGATCATCATCTGGGTTTATGAATTAAGAGTAATCCATTACAAATTCATAAAAAAATATATATAGGAAAAACAATAACTAGTAAAAGAGATATGGGAATCTGAAGAAATAATTGGAAAAGGAGGAAAAACTGTATAAAAAATTATAGAGCTATAATGTTAGAGAGACGATAGTGATATTTTATAGAGATTGTAGAGAATTGTGAAAGTGTGACGAATTAGGTTTACAATCGTACCTATTTATAGATTAGAAATAAAAAATAATAATATTAAAATATTGAATTCAGGAGGCATTAAGCTGCCTAATTGAATTAGGCCATGTTTGGCCTCCATTGTTTTCCATTACATTGCATTAATTTTTTCCATTTCTTCATTTCAAACACATTCATCAAATAAAATAATATTACACACAAAACTAAAACTTTTAATTACTTTTCTACCACACATTCTCCCATCAATCAATATTCCAAAAATCTTCAACACTCCAAAATGGAGGCCACATAGGGTCTAATGGCATCCTGCAATGGCGCGTGCCATCAAATCTTAGATGGAGTAGGCATAACATCACAGGTTGATGATACGGCCACGCTATGCCCTTTTTCCAGCCATGCCCGAGCTAGGCGAGCTGCTAGGCTCGCAAGTCGAGTTATGAGTTTGCTCACGTGGCGAAGCAGCTTGTTCGACTCACCCCACATCTCGTCTTTTTTTGTGCTCACTAGACATTCCTAACTCTATGTCCTCATTTGATCCCCATTTTTATTTTTATTTTGGGTAAAATGTATTATGGAATAGTGATTTTTTAGAAAATGTGTAGTTAAAAAGTGAGAAATAGTTTTTGAAAAATATATATATAATTATTTTAAGGGAGAATGAATGGTTGAAAATGAGTTTTGAAAAAATGTATTCTTGAAAAATGGAATTCAAATAGGGACTGACTATATATCTTTACAAGCATGTCAACTATCACTCAACATAAGGATGACAAAATGTCTCGACCACACTCAACTAGTCGAGGAATCAAGATAGGAACAAGAAACATGGTCCTCATCCCGAACCTTGCAACAATTACTTATTTGTTTATATATTTAAATTTAAATGGTAAAAAGTGAGAATTTTTTAATCTCTACCTCCATCCTGTTTATTTCTTGCCTCTTGAAAATTATAAGCAAATAGGGGATAAGGGGGCTACCTCAACAATTAATATCCCTATACGATTAAACCTACATTTGTCTGAGTTTACAAATAACACCATATTGAATTGAAAATGGGTCTTGGGTTCTTGGTATTAGAATCGAGAATTGGATCGGAATCGACCAATTCTCAATTGAGTAATGTTATTCATCCCCAGTGTGTTTACAAACACAGTTTAGGTGGCTCTAAATGATAGGTAAAAATAATTTGACGGATAATAAATAAGTGGCAAACTAGGGCTAGTGTCCTACTTCTTTAGGCTTGTTAAGCCGAAACGTTTGGAGAAATAAAAGCTAAGCAACTTATTTTCTGCCAAAATAAAAGTTTGGAGAAATAATAGAGAGCAAATAATAGATGCTTCCAACTTTCTTTTTATCCCATAAATTAATAAATTTACACAATAGATCCTCAACTAATTACTTGGGTAACAAGTTGGTCTTATTCTTTAGTAAAGTGCAAATTAGTCTTTATTCTTTTATTATTGTTGCACAATCAATCCCCAATAATAAAATACATCTAAACATTCATTAACTTTTCACATGACTTTTCGAATTTATAGACGCATATCTGAGCTGTGAAGTAAACTCAGTATCGTCAAAGTCGAGTTGAACCATTTGACTCAACTAGTATATGTAAAAATCGGAAAGCTACATCGATCAAAAATTGTCGCTTTACCTAAAAAACTATTTTTAAACATATTTTTTTTATTTTTTACAACTAGACAACTAGTTCAATCTCGATTGGCACTTTGACCAGCCATTGCACACACACGAAAAAAAAAATAAAATAAAAATTTACTAATTACAGTAGCAAAAGGATACAACAGATTAGGTAACTAAAAGAAAGACAAGTCTCATATCGTTCACACTGACAACATTTAATTATAACCATTGTCTCATTGATTCAACTTGCAAATAATTTGTATTTTGGCTAATGTCTAAGGCGACATCATGACCATTAAATTTTGCTAAGTCAATGCCTCGACTAGTTAGGAATTATTGGTATAACTTAGTTTGATGAAATTAGACATACGAAGATAATATGATGACGTAATCAAATTTGGACAGTTTCCATCGCTAGAGATTGGTTGTACAATTAAAACAAAAAATGACTAAACTACTCACATATTTTATTTTGAAGACTAGGGACAAAGTTTCTAATAGAAGAAGAGGTCGAGGACCACTAGTGCAATTGCTCTCAATAATACTCCAAATAACTCCACAACTCCACATCACCGTTTCCCATCGCGCTCTCTCTCTCTAGAAATTCTGATACGCCATGACTTCTCCCTCCGCTTCTTCACGCAAGGTTTCATTTGTATACAATTTTTTTGATTTTTTTCCAAATATATGTATATGTGAGTGTTTGCTTTGTTCCAGATATATATACGTAATATTTTTTATTTTTCTTGAATTGCTTTTTATTTTGGGCATTTTTTGTTGAATTGAAATGTGGAAAAAGGCGTCGTTAAGCAAGATCGCGAGTAATCGGCTTCAGAAAGAACTGGTGGAGTGGCAGGTGAATCCCCCCACTGGTTTCAAGCACAAAGTTACTGATAATCTCCAGAGGTTTTTTTTTTTTTCCTTGATTTTTTATTTGATTTTGTTTACTAGATTAGATATTTGAAACTTCTGCTGATAATTAGTTGATTTTGATGTTTTAGATGGGTAATTGAAGTCAACGGTGCGCCGGGGACACTTTATGCTGGCGAAACATACCAGCTTCAAGTGGATTTTCCGGAGCATTATCCTATGGAAGCCCCTCAGGTGAATTTCTCAAAATATTTGAAATATTTTTCCTTGAATTTATAGTGTAAACGATACTATTATTGTATTTATAGGGTTTGAATAATTGCAGTATTTATGTTGACGGAAAATGTGATTTTCAGCCCCCTTTTTTTTTTTTTTTTGGGCAGGTTTACTTCCAGCCAACAAACTAGAAAATAGCAAATTCAATTGGAAGAAATAAAAACTCAACTCACCACAATGGAGTATGCACTTTTGTTTCTGGGGAGCAATTTGGCCACAACTTTTATCAAACATGTTAATAGCAAATGAAGTTCTAAAAAAAATCACATTTCATTGAAACTACGGACTTCTATTGAATTTTATCAATACAGACTTCTATCGAAGTTCTAAAAACTCATATTTCATCGAAACTACACAAATTCAGTCAGAGAAAATAGGGGGAAATACAGTATATTAACAGCATTTGTACCTTAAATTGATTTTGAGAAAGGCTAAGAATATAGAATTTGTTATACCCATATATTACGTTGCATCGACTATTTAATTACAATGGACCTATTTAATCAAGTCGGATATTTTTGGGCTTAATCTGGGTCCGGCTCATTGTGCCCACATGCCCATTTATATTTCCTATATATATGGGATTCATTTCATAATTAAGATATCTTCTCTAACCCTATCCAAATCCTCTCTTCCTCTCACTCTCCATCTTCCTCTCCCTCTGTCACACTCTATTTTTCTTTCATCCAGCCATTGACTTGACCGTTGGAGTACAAACGGTCGCCAAACCTTTTTCCCGACTAGTGCCATTTGCCTTCTAACGGGGTGTTTCGGTGTGCATGTCATGTATACGTAAAGGAGAGGTGAAGGGATTCTGTTGACGCATTTTTTGTGGTCAACAGAATTGATGGTGAAGAAACCAGAAAATGAAGAATCGAAGAAGACGAAGATGTTTGGAAAGAACCCAGAAAATGAAGAACCGAAGAAGAGGAACTATGGTTTATTCCAAGAGAAGACCTTTGGAATGCCTAATTTTAATGTGTATGAATTTTTCTTTTTTTACAAGTTAGGATAGATTTGGTAATTATTATTTTAAAAGGATAAAATTGAAAAAGAATTTAAGAAACGATCAAAACCCGTCGATTTAATGGATTGAGATGAAAGCCCAAGATTGGTTAATCAAAAGAGGGGTGAATTGATTTTTAAAACTTTTTCGAATAATTAACTAAATTCACGTAAGTTAAAAACACGTTGACAAATTAATAAACGTAAGTAAGTTCAAGCAAGTAGCGATCAAATAATAAGTGAAGATAAACGAAGCAAATAAGTGAGACAATGTAATTTGCACAAAGTAAAAGCGTTAAGTAAAAGGGATAGAGAGTATCCAATGCAATGATCTACGTCTCCCGTTACCAAACTCTTCGGCATGAGCAAAACCTTTTTTACTATGTTGATCGACTTATGGTGCAATTCAATCATTTACAACGCTTTCGGTGACTTACAACTAAAGAGCATCGATCATTTTACAACGTTGAACTTTCTGGGACCTCAACACGACCCATACTATTGAGTTTTACGGGATTTCAATATGATCCACATGATGACTTACAACGAGGAGCACCGATCTTTATACAATGTTGATCTTTAAAAGACTTCAACACGACTCACAATTCAAATAAATTTTACAAATGAAATTTTCTCTTCTCAATGAATAATAAATTCAAAGTTGAGTACAAGAAGAGAAGTAGGCTAACACTTTAATAGATATCAATGAATGAAAGTCAAGTGTTATATTAGAAAAACTTTAATGAATATGATAATCAAAAACTTAAATTCAATCAATCAATGTGTTTCAATGAAAAGATGAAGAAATAAGTACAATGTAGGTTCAAGAATCTCTCTTTTAATGAATGATTATAATAAATTAAGTGATAAGAGAAAAAGTGAGAAACTTTGATGAATAATATTGATTTTACTAGTTTGATACAATCAATCAAAGTTTCAATATGAAGAAGTAGATGAGTTTATACAATGTAAATGTCAAGAATTTCTTCAAAAATATATTTCTCTTTTAAGATAGATATAAATAAGTTAAGCACAAAGAGAAATGAAAAACTTCGATGACAGAAATGATTTTCAAAGATAAAATTAACAAAAAAAAATTTCAAAGCAAATAAATTGATAAAGATTAATTACTTTATCTCAAAAGAACCTCCCTATAATACTCTTAGAAGTGTGTGTTTTGAATGCAAGAAGATGTGGTATTTATAGCAATGCAAATGACAAAAATATGTCCTACCGGACAATCA
This sequence comes from Fraxinus nigra, assembly GCA_903798295.1. Lineage (NCBI taxonomy): Eukaryota > Viridiplantae > Streptophyta > Magnoliopsida > Lamiales > Oleaceae > Fraxinus > Fraxinus nigra. The sequence continues at coordinate 413 of CAIGRH010223527.1, read as the reverse complement.
ACTAGCTATTGCGTTAGAATGGTCAAAAAAACTAACTGTTACTGCTATACCGGACGTCTGATATGACGTATCGAACGTCCGGTTGACCGTTGACTTTTTTTAAGAGATGCGATCTAAATTCAAGTATTACGTTGAAAAATCAACATTACTTTTGATCAAAAATATTTTATGCAAGTGATATGAAAATAACTTTGTGCATCAAATGATTTTTGAGCTATTGTCATTCATTACTAAAGATCAAAGTATTATATCTTTACACATGATCTCGAAAGCATAGCCTTTGATCTTGTTTCGAAGTTTCTTTCATTGCTGGCTTTAATGCTTGATTTCGATATTGACCTTCTTCATGAGCCCAATTTAATAATCTTGATTTTGATCTTTTAAGCTCTCGTTTCGAATGATTTGACTTGAAT
>CAIGRH010223505.1:0-10639 GCA_903798295.1 Fraxinus nigra | reverse complement strand
TTTTTTTTTTTTGGCAATTGGAACAAATTCTAGACCCAATGGTAGAAAATATTATCATTTTAATGGACAATTTCAATAAAAAAACGAAATCAAACGGACACCAAACTTTCAACATTTTTCATAGAAAATTATATCAATCAAACACAATTAATTACAATTCCTAGTAAAACAATTTTTAGGAAAATCTTTTCCCGTAAAACATTTTCTTTCCACCCATTTTTCACCTTGCAATCAAATGTACTCTTAGGTTAAATCCAATTCGGTAGAATAAATTATTACAATTTATTTAAGAAAGTGATATAATTTTTATTTATTTATTTATTATTATTATTATCATCATTATTATTATGTTAACCTTGTTGTGTTCTAAACTTATTGTAAACTTTCCAACACTACAATGAGCAAGTAATTATCTAATTGATGACCAAGTGCAATGGGGATGTAAAATTAATCAAGAAACACAAGAATTAACTAAACTATTAGTCTTAAATTTAAACAAATAAAGAATAGAATTTATCTTCATCCAATATAAATAAGGGCTAGCCTAGCATGATTTCATATAATTACAAAAAGAATAATGAATAGAGATCATACGGATCATGAAAGAATTCCAAAGAGATCATCCGGATCATGAAAGAATTCCAAGGTTGAAATTTCCAATTTCATGATATAATTAGCCTTCAATTTCTTGCTAGGTTAAACTTCTCTCCCAAAAGATGTAATTGACCTATTATTCTTAATGAATTTGATGATACAGATTTGTATTAAGAGGTAAAAATCGCGTGCAATTTCGATTCCGAATGAGAGTTAATAAAAAGAACTAGTCAAATGAAAATTTGCAAGTGCGCGCTACTGCCTTTTTCACCTCATGCACTCCGTCAATGCAATTTGCCTCGGGTTTAAAAAAAAATGAGGCTCAATGCGCGTAGTACAACCTTCAAGCAAGCGCACGTCATTCGTTCGGTTTCATTTTTTGCAGTCATTAGTCTTTTTATCATAAATTCTTATTTCAATATCTGATTGAAGAGATTCAAAATAAATCGAAAAGGTAACTCAAAGGGATACAATTCTTCTAAAAATATCAATTTTTTTTCCACTCTAAGCGTTTGCTTTACGAAAAATCAGTCTCATTCTAAGGTTGAACATCCAATGCATAACTTTTACGGCTAGAAATTGACTTGTGAAAATAATTTGACTATATTTCACTCATTTGAATTCTAGTTGCATCCAATTAATCCTATGTAATCTTCAATCATCGATTTTTGGTCTAAATCAACTCTTGGATATTTGCACTTTGGTCCCCGAATTTAGGATTTCCTCCATTTTTGCCCTTTCCCTCCTTTTGTCCAGTTTCTTTCATTTGAGTCGAGTTTTACTTAATAAATGAAATATATACATAATTAAATCATAATTCATCAATATCCACAATAACTAATCTCATTTACCAAACTTGGACAATTGTTTGTCCTCAAACAAAATATAACCTAAATTAAAATCATTTTTTTTTATATAAACATGGTTAGATAATTTGTCGTTGGTATCAGGATTGTTGAAATTTTTATAACAAAGTTATTAATAGCTTTAAAATCACAATGCTGAAATCAACTTTTACTCATCAAATGCAAAACCGGCATGTATGTGTGAAGATTCATGTAAAGTATCAAAATTATAAAGTGATTCGAATCCCGACATTCAATGATCAAATTTATCATTTCTTCTCCCGTGAGATGAACATCCCCAAACGTATTCTTTAAATTCTTTTTCAAGGTGTGGTTTAAGGTTGAATTCATATACTAATTCACATTCTCTCTAGTTTTGTTGGATTTTACTAATTACAAATCAACACATCAATAAATGAGGATTCTCCTTATTTTTTTAATGCTTCAACCTCCAAGAATCAACTAAGCAAATAATTCATTGTCAAATGTCTAAATCTCTCAAACAAGTGTTGGTACTTAATTAAGTCATGTGGTGCTTCTTCTGTTTTATACACTTACTTTTGTTTCATGCACTAGCTGGATTCATTTTTAAATTTTTTTTTTCGAATTTTTAATATGTGTTCTCATTGAGATCTTTTGTAAGGTAGTTTTACAAAATGGCATCTTTTCTTCTTTTTATCCATGATTAGCGCAATACCTCTCATTAGACATTTATGCTCAAAAATTGACACCAGACTTAAAATTTTCACCTAATTTTCATCTTATTGGTTTTAGACAATCCATACAAAATTTATTATACACAGAGTCCACGTTTATCTCAATGTCTCTTAACAACAGTTCAATCACCCCCAAAACTATCTTAGGATTGATTTAATGATGTATATTTTAGTAGTTATTTAAATTTAGCATCTAAGGTTCACTAGTTTTCAACCTATTCAAGATTTTGAATCAAACTAATCTTTCATGATGCAAAATATAAATCTTATACACAAAAATATCAAATTTCACATGAATAAGCATGATCAACCCAACATGCAATTTTTCACAATTTATAGCCTAACACATGATTCCAATAATACGCATCATAGTAGGCAAGATTATTTAACTCACACAAGCACATGAAAGCAATAACTAAAGTAAAAATAACTTATTTTTCCTAATTTCTTTCTTTTATTTTTTGCACGTGAACAAGCACACAAAATAATAAAATAGATAACACTCGATGTAACATAACACCAAACTCATAAAATCTATTGCTCTCGATGTTTAAAAATATAACAAGCAATATACAAAAATTAAGGGTAAAGAAAGGAACAAGTATTCCCCTAGTTAAATCTACAAGTGGTAGATGGACTAACATGAAGGTGTTGGATTACTTGCTATGTTCTTTCCCCTTGTTAAGTATAGGTTTTTGCTTTTTGGTATCATGTTCCTACAAAACAAATAGAAATCAATCATCACAAGGAGAAATTTATATTAAGCTCAAATAAAATCTGTAAGGCAATATGGAGATGAAGATACTCTAAACCTAAAAGCAATAATAATTAGTAATCATATATTCTAGAAAATAACATAAATAAAAGGGAAGAAAATTAGGTTGTCCATCAATAAGTGCTTGTTTATAGTCATTAACTTGACTTTATCATTTTGGCTACTCATGGTGGTTTGAACAGAGAGTTTTAAGGCCTTGTATCGACTGTACTGACAGTTATTCTTCGATTCATCTTTGGCCCTCCAAATTTTAGGTTTCCATTTTGGTATCTTTTTATTCCAACCAATCCACAACGTATTTTTTATCTATGACTTCTCCAATCCTCATTATCTTCATAGTCAATCCTTTTACATTCTTCAAAGTAATGTGATTGCCTTAGTAGAGTATTCATGATGAAGTTTTGTTGTTTTTCTTCCTCCCTCGAGATTATTTCACCCTTTTTAAAATCCATTAATGCTCGTCCAATTGTTAAAATTGGTCTTCCCAAAATTATTGGAATGTGTTGATCTTCTTCTATATCAAGGATGATGAAATTAGCTGAAAAGTTGAGATCTCTGGCTCTAATGAGCATATGTTCAACCACTCTATAAGGATGCTTGAGTGACTTGTCAGCCAATTGTAGAATTATTGATGTTACTTTTGGATCTCTCAATCCTAATTTCTTGTATATATTCAAGGACATCAGATTAATACTTGTTCCATAAACAGTTAAAGCATTTATACTATGTGAATTTCCTATAAAGTAAGGTAAAATGAAACTCCCTAGATCTTTTAATTTAGAAGGGGGCTTGCGTTGTAGAATTACAACACTTTTCCTTCAATGCTACTGTTTCATCTTTTGGAAACTTTCTATTTTTTGTCAATATTCTTTAAGAAACTTTGCATAATTTAAAATTTGTAGGAATGCATCAATAAAAAGAATATTGATGTGAAGTTACTTGGGGACATCCAAGAACTTCTTGAATTGCTTTTCCAATTTACTGTTATGCAACCTTTGAAGGAATGAGACAAGATTTGTGTTTATTGATAGGTGTGATTACCTTAACATGTGGATTGTCTGATTGTTCTTCTTGATTAACCTTTGCCGATTCTTCATATTGAACCACTTGTTCCTTGCCCATGGTAGGTACCTAATTCTATTCGGTCCATTTTTTTCTTACGCTGATTTTTGGTAGCTGAACTTCACTTCTTGTTGTGATAGTTTGGACTTGTTCCTTTTTTGCTTCTTTCGAAGCCTTTGAGATAATGGAATAGGCCACATAAGCTCGAAAGGAGTTAGCAAGCTGGATTGATGGAGTCTCAACAACTTTATATTCTACCGCTTCAATTGCTAATACATGTTTCCCTGGGTTCTTTTCTATGTCGGTTGGCAATGTATCATGTGTTTTGTTGGATAATAAAGTTTCCTGACTGCCTTATCTAAAATTTCAAAATTTTTATTACATCCTATTAGTTCTGAAAATTAGCCTCACTCTAGGCAATGTACTGAGCTACTAATTCTTCCAACGATGACTTCTTAGCAGGTTGCCCTAAATCTAATTTTCCTGACTAATTATTAACCCATGAGAAGTTCAAATAATTTATTCAACCTGGATTACAGGTGTTGGAGTAAGGGTTGTTCTTTTATCTCTAAGAATGTTGTGCATATTGTACCTCTATAGACTGATAAACATGCATAGAGGTTAAATGACAACTTGTAGTTGTATGATCTGACTTGTAGTCCTTGTAGATTGGTGCTGGTTGATGCACCATTCTCACATTTTGAGTTAGGATGTCCAATTTCTTTATTATTAATTCCATTTGGGCTGTCAATGCTATCGCTGCATCTATATTGTGAATACCTGCCTCTTTCCTCAAAGTTTTCCTTTCAGTTGGCTACATAGACTGATTTTCTACAATTCTCTCAAAGATATATAAGGAATTTTCTAGGGGCATATTCATTATTGATTCTGCTAATGCATTAACTATATTACACTATTCAGGTCACACGCTTGAATAGAATATGCAGATATTATCATTTTTAAGAATATTCAGATTGGGGCGTTTTCTGAAGTAGTCTTTAAACCTCTCATATGCTTCTGTATAGCTCTTGAGGTCTTTTTAATTGAAAGTATAGAATTAATTTTTGGTACGATGGACTCGAGAAGTTAAGAAGAATTTCAAGATCAATTTTTATACCACTACATTCCAGGAAATGATGCTCCTATAAAGTAGTGGGCATAGTCATTCTCGTGCACCATCCTTTATAGTATTAGGGAATAGACATATTCAAAAGGCTTCTATTGAATCCCTTCGTAACTAATTATTTCACAGAGCATCAAGAAGCCTTGCATATACTCATGCGGGTTTTCAGTTGATTTCCTTGAGAACCTGATGTTTTGATGATTTTGAAACAAGGTGATGACATTCATTTCAAATAGGAAAGTTGGCATGCCCAAAAGGTAGATATAAATAGATGCATAGGAGATGGAGCAGGTATCACATAATCTCGTACGAATATTTCACCATCATAGGCAATTTCTCTTGGCGAAACTAGTCGTGCTAGTGAACTTAGTGGTAATTGAATTTGATTTTGATTTTCTACCAATTCTCTTGCTTTTCTCAGTTCTCTTCTTCATCGTTTCAAGGTCCTTTCGATTTCAGAATCTAATGGTAGGAGCTCAATTTCTTCATAATCTTTCATAAACTGCTAAACAACACTTGAAAAAGAAAACCAAACAAAAGAGAAATTAGATTTGTATTAATAGCCTAAAACAAAGAAATAAAATAGAAAAAGTTTGAATCATGTATAAACTAATGAACTTAAATTGTACACTTTATTCTCTAGTAACGGTGCCAAAAGCTCAATTGAGAGAAATCTACAAGCGTATGCGATCGTTGATAAGTAATAAGCATATAGTAACGAGTATCGTCTCACGAGGAGTATCTTTCAATTCAAGTGTATTGATTTTGTATCGAAACTGAATATATAACAAAAAAGAGATTATTTTGTGATTATTCTAAATTATTCTAGAATATAGGAAAAAACTTGGTTTGTATCAAATTATGGATAAATGTATTAGATTTTCGAATATGCACATTGTTATCTATTTCAATTCTCAATTATATAATTTAGTTTCGTTCATGCATTCTTAACCATCGATAATTTTATTGTATTTATTTTTCTTTCCTAGGATAAATTAAGTATATTCTAATCATGATTCGATTGTATTCCTTTTCCTATTCATATTCCAAATTTGAATTAGAATGATCATTAAATTATATTATTATCTATATGATTGTACACACGATATTGTTATTCCTAATATTTATTATCTGTGTGTTAACCTTATAGCGTTCTAAACTTATTATGAACTTATCAACACTATAACAAGTAATGAATTATCTAATTGATGGCCAAGCAATTAAACAATGCAATGGAAAATGCAAAATTAATCAAGAAACACAAGAATTGGCTAAACTATTAATAGTTAATTAAAATAAATAAATAATAGGATTTATCTTCATCCAATACAAATAATGGTCTAGTCTAGCAAGATTACGTAACAAAAAGAATAAAGGTCAATCGGATCATGAAAGAATTGTGAAGTTGAAATCGATAATTTTTTGATCTAATTATCCTTCAATTTCTTCCTAGGTAGAATTCTCTCCCAAAAGATGTAAATTGGTCTCTTGTTCTTGTTCTTGATTTTGATGAAATGAATATTTATTAAGAAGCGAAAGAGAGATCCTTAATATTTTGTCCAAGTTCCATATTTATAGGATTAAAAAATTGAGTCCAATTTGGGTTCCAAAATTTTGCATTCGCGCTCGTGACACATTTTTCACTACATGCTACCCAAGGAAATTGGCTGAAAAATGAGGGATATAAAGTGAGTTGAAAAGCTAACTTAAAGAGTTACAATTATTATAAAAATATCATTTTTTTTTCAATTTGAACTTTTTCTATACGAAAAATGAGTCTTAATCTGAGGTTGAAAACCAGAAGCATAACTTGTGTGTCTGAAAAATGATTTGTGAAAATACTTTGACTATATTTCACTTTTTTAGACTTCTAATTTTATTCAATTGATCATATATGATCTTCAATCATTGTTTTCTAGTTTGTATCAATATTTGTATATTTGTGTTTTGGTACCCGACTTTGGATTTCCTTTATTTTTGTTATTTTTCGCTCTTTTTGTCCAATTTCTTCGATTTGTGTTGAGTTTTACCTAAAAATGAATTATATACTTAATTAAGCCATAATTAATCAAAATCCACTACAACTAATCTAATTTACCAACTTAAATAAGTGTACAAAATATATTTATTATTACTCATGCAAGGCAGAGCCTTTTCAAACACAAAGGGCAGGCGAGGCTACAATCATACGCACTCTGACCCTTAAGTTAGTCAAAAGGACTATACAATATATTGAGTGTGAGAATGAATCTAAAGAAGAAGAAATGTGGGAGTCAGCTATACAAGTCCACAAATGAGATTGGATACCAAAATGGTTGGAGAGGTAGTGAGATCTTCATTTAGCTACTGTATTTTTTGTACTCAGTCCCCTAAACAAGTGTGAGCTTAGCGAAGTGGAGTTAAAAGTAATCGAGGGTATCTAATATTCTCGATACCTTTAAGGTACCACGTGGAAATAATCTTGAAAAACAACCATATCATTGAAACCGAACTCATGGCCAATCAAGATATATTAAGTGATTCAGGGTTTTCATTACATTCTTTTTTGAGGACTATATACTAGCTCTTTTCAAAGATGATTTCCCGTGGAAGATTAGGAAGACACACCCTATTTCTTTAATAGTTAGCAATGCTCCTCAAGAAATATTTTTAAAAAATAAGATATGCAAAGAGCAAAAGAAGAGGTGGATGATATCATCAAGGCTATAAAGGAAAAGGAAAAAGCTAGAGGCATCAAAAGAAAGAGACTGTTGATACTGATGTTGGGGCCTATGTTGAGGTACAGGAGGAAAAAGAGGATGAGAATCCCCTTGTAAAGAAAGCCAAACATATTTAAGGAAATAGAGCATTCGAATGATAAAGAGGAGAAAAAGTGATTTGGAGCGCCTGTTGTGGCTCTCATAACTCAATTTCATTCATAGGTAATTGAAGACACAGCGAAACAGATGTTGCAGGTAAGGTGGATTCAAAAAATATAGAGATTAACGCTACTAATTATCTTAGGAAACTAAAGACCGTGTTACGCCTCACCATTGAGGCCAAGAAGAAGCCCACACGACAGTCAGTTAGAGACTCAGCAAAGGCCCATACTCCACGTCATCAAGATGACAAGTTAGGCGCCTCAACCGAGGTGAGGCACCACATATTATGAAACGACCATTGATAGGTGATTCATTACTTTAGTCGAAGCACCATGAAGTTGTCGAAGTAGAAGCCTCTTCATAATCCAGGAGAAGTGATGACATGCCACCTTAGCCGGAGCACCTAAGGTAGAAGCAGAAGCTTCCTAACCGTAAAAAGAGCATGTTCGCTTCTCCCAAGAGATCTTCTACATAAAGATCTTATGTAAATGATTGATGTAACCACTTGCATCAATAAAAGGTCAAGTCATGTCAGCGTATACCATAGGTAAGCATGTCTAAGTCTTGGAGCGGCTGCCTTTTCAAATAACATTGAATGCCAAAAGTCCTATGATGTATGACGTGATGCCTATGACGAGACGCTTCAAATGTTAGGATTAAGCCATGTGCTTTTTGTTCTTATATTTTAACTCTCAAAAGGCTTTTGTTCTTGAAGAAGGAATAAGTGGAATTTCTAAAGAAAGAAGAATTGTTTCTAAGTGTCCTATACTAATTTGAGTGTTTATATTCCTTGAAAAAGGAATTTGTATAGTGATAAAATTGCTCTAGAAGACCTTATATTTGAATAAAAGAGACTTCCAACTACCATAAGTGCTAGCAAATATGCAAATTAAAGAAGGGACAATGAGCTTTCTGAAGAATAGATCCTCTAAACCCATGTCAACTACCAAAGGCCACATCAACATCATCATCGAGATGGTAAAACAGCTGCACATCTAACTACAGAAGTGGCTCAAATAGCTAGCAACATCATAAATATCACAGCACAATGCCACCATGCAAGAGCTCATCATGCAAATGTAAGGACAATGAGGTTATCAAATGCCTCAAAAGGTACCTCAACAAGCCTCGTCAAACAACAAGAGAAAGAAGAGATATAGAGTCAAAGGGCATATTCTTATAGGCATAGGAGATATGCTAGTCCTAATGAAAAATAGATGAAAGTGGACGTGTCTTCAAATTACGCTTTTGGCCAACTTACGAATGACACACTCTTTAGAAAAGGCAACTTTCCTCCTAATTATGAGCGAGAGCAAAGACCTCAAAGGTCTGCGAGCATCTGTGATAGAATTACCCCCAATGTACCTATAAATAGGTCTCAGCCATTACTTTCCAAAACTGGGCCTCGAGCAAATACAAGGCCAAGATCCACCAGTCCCCCTGCCTAGAAATAGGCTTGAGAAGAGGTTCATAGAAAACTTAAAGATCCAAGCGGGTCTATCTCAATTGACAACCTAGTGAGGCGAGGGTATGTATTGAGGTCGACGACCCAGTGAGGCGAGGGTATGCATTGAGGTCGATTTAGAATGTAAGCTCTGTGATAGAATATGGATAGAGAGGGAGAAGAATGGAGGATATTGGCAACATGTTGTATATGATAAGGTGCCAGAATTTTGCTTTCGATGCTGACACTTTGGTCATTCCGATGAGAAATGTTCTAGTGGTTCCCATTCTGCTCCACCATCTGCGGCCCCAGGTGTTGTTGACCCAAATCATAGGCCTAATCCAGTTTCGGCCAAGGGTAAGGATGTTAGGAGTTTGTCTCGACAACGATGGACACCTATCAAGAGAAACCATAATAGACAAGTTAGTACTTCATATGAGATTTTCCAATCCATCCCTCTGATCGTTCCTTCTATAGCCCCTAGTGGCCATACTACTATTGTTGCTTCATCGCAGATATTTACTACACATACGACTCATACTTATTCTACTACTTCATCTATCATCAGCACTACTACTACACAGACTACTACTTCTTTGCCATGAGATAATCTTATTATTGTTCCTTACATGGTTGTTTATTAGAGTCCACATGTTGTTACATCAGTTAATCACTCAGGTATTCAGGCTTCGGTCTCCATCAGTTGTCCTTCTTTGATAGTTCATTCTACATATTTTTACCCCTTTTTGATGGATATGATTGAGAGGCCGCATGACTTCAGTTGTTCGGATGTGCCTATTGCACAATGTCAGTAGAATATGGAGGCTCCTATCTCTATAGGATAGACATATTCAAAGGATTTCCTTCAGATTGAAGTTCATTAGCAGGGTCCTTTTCATAGATCTTCTGATGATGATTTGACAGGTTTGGCTAGTAGGACAGAGGATGATGGGTTTGTCTCAATTAGTCGGAAGAGACATTCGAAAGTTACTGATAATTCACTACCCAGGATGATTACCAGGAGTCAGTCACAGTATACCTCTTCATGTACTTTCGATGAGTGCCATCATCTGGAATGTGAGAGGTGTAGCTAGTGTAGATACTCACAGGCACCTGAGAAAACTTATTCAGCTTCATCAGATTTATATTTTGGTTATTCTGGAGCCTATGGTTTTGGAGATGAGGTTTGATTTTGTTCGTCGTTATCTTCATTTCAACA